>JADLZL010001502.1:0-76578 GCA_015844335.1 Chrysopogon serrulatus
TTGTGCCGAGTTCTAAATTAAACAAGGCATTTGAAGATCTGTGCTGTGTAGTAATCTACACATGCAAGTTAAATTGATGCTTGTTGGGACATGCAAGTTAAATTGATGCTTGTTGGGACATGCAAGTTAAATTGATGCTTGTTGGGAGCAGGACTATGTAAACTGATGCTTGTTGGCGACATGGACGACAACAGCCACGATGTGGCAGAGTTCCGCACACTGAAGTGAGGAGGTCGCTGAATAAAGGACTAATAAAAGATCAAAAAGGCTAATGAAGAGTATGCGTGGTGACAAGCTACTACCCTGTGTCATGACAAACTAGCAAATGTGAAGAGGGAAATAACACAACATATTATTGTGATTATATATACTAGCATAAATGCCCGTGCATTGCAATAGAACTATAATTTACTATACTATCAACAATAAGAGTGGTAGCAAGATAAAGCTACATGTGGGACATAGAGGCCACTGTGGGACGGCTTAAACTTGTGGCATGGTGGCTACGGCAGCACACACGTATAATGTTAGCAGTCATGGCCATATAATCAAACTTGAGTTGGCACTACTAAACCGTGCTAAGGCAGGCAACAAAATGCACAAAAAAAATATGATTGTGCTATCGTTCCTAGCGACAATGCAGTGGTAGGTAGGGATCAGCCTAACAAGAGGTAGTTAGATCTGGTGAGAGTTCATTGATTTCTCTATTATTAGTCTACCTAATACTATTTGTAGGCTCTCATATTTTTGTTACACTTGTTCCTTTATGTTGTCTTGTCATTATTGTTTTTCCACACCCTCGAGAGTTGAAAAAGAATGGCAAAATATCTATCATGCATCAGGCCCACAATGATTTTGGGCCATTCAACTGGCTTCTTGCTTTCTTGTATATAAAGAGTTGCAATGTACGTACATGCTTCCATACATGGTACTATAGTCTTCCTTATTTGCATCTTGCCGTATATATTGTACATGTACAGTTGTGTTTCTGGGCCAACAAGGCCCGGCTCACTAAGGTGAAGAGATGTGTTGCCGAGCCACGCCGCTCCTCCACCATGGTGGCCATGTTTGGTGGTCCGGCCAACTCACTATTCACCGGCGCTTTTTCAAGCCGAAGGGGGCACCGTATTTGCCACGGCTGTGGATTCACAGTAAGTGTCATTGTGCCAAGGATTTGTACATGCACCTGTAGATGTCGTGACTGATGAGGGTTCGCCGGGCTGTCGTTTCTGTCGGGCTGCCACGTTCGTCGTGGATGCGCCGTGTTGCCATCGCATACGCCTTCGTCGTCACAGCCGGATCGAGAGCGCTACCATGAGCCTTCATCGTAGGGCTGGCACGACCTTCGCCGAGGGAGGATCAAGATCAATAGCATGCGGAGCTGCTAGGGCTAAAGGGTATGGAATTAAAGAGGACTCCGAGTGTGTTTCGTGTTCGTCAACTATGCGCTGTTGGTTTGCCTTTAGTTTATGAATTTTTTTGCTTTCTACTTTCCGTTCTTTATTTTTCTCACGAGGAATCTATTCGGATTACAGTTACAGTTCGTAGCAATTCAGGTTACCTCAGACAACATGTGTCCATATATTAGAGAAGGGTGGACAAAAAAAGGTGGACAAAAAAAGAGGTAGATGAAAAAAATTGGCTGAAAGTTTTGCCTCTTTATTAATAGGTATAAATAGATAAAAAAAAATAAAAACGACACTCCAGCGAGTAATCCATGTCCATGGACTAAAAATAAGAACTTAGAATAAAATTAGTCATTCCAGTATCTGTACCATGATTAGTACTACGTTGTTCCTAAATGAATGAATGTATAAATCATTATAAAAAATGTTTTGTGCCAAGAATTATTACAGGCATTCCACAAACTACATCATCTATACAGAACTAGAAATATTATGCAAGACATTACTTTTATAAAGCACATATTAACCAGAAGAAAGTATGGATTTTTTTAATACCAGAAAGCATAGATTAAAGCCTGTTGCAATGAACGGCCGTGAACTTTATTTTTTTTTTGGAACATGGAAATTCCATTGCCGAAACTGATGCCAAATTTTTGGCAACCGATACCTGTATCTCGAATTGAGATCGTACTATCTCTGAACCTACTATAGTTGGGCTTCTCCTTCAGAGCGCCAGAGAACCAATTTGTGGGCAGGGCACCGAGGGCCGACGCCCGCTTGTACTGGGCCCATCCGCTCTTCAGGCCCTCTTTGCCTTCTCGTGCACTCCCTTCGTCGTCTTCGTCCCTTTGCTCGTCCTCCCGTCCGTTTCCGAATCGCGCGCTCCGAACCAAACCCTAGCTACTTCGTGAAGGTGGAGGGGGGGAGGAGATGGCGGAAGCGGATGGGCGCGGCAGCGACTACCGTGCCAGGGGCGGCGGCGTTGGCGGTCGGATCGACCGGCTGGTGGTGGAGAACTTCAAGTCGTACAAGGGTGAGCAGACGATTGGGCCCTTCGTCGACTTCACAGCCATCATCGGCCCCAACGGCGCCGGCAAGTCGAACCTGATGGACGCCATCAGCTTCGTGCTGGGCGTGCGCTCAGCGCACCTTCGCGGCGCGCAGCTCAAGGACCTCATCTACGCCCTCGACGACCGCGACAAGGAGGCCAGGGGCCGCAGGGCTTCCGTCCGCCTCTTCTACCGCCAGCCCAACCAGGAGGAGCTCTGCTTCACCCGCAGCATCACCGGCGGCGGCGGCGGCAGTGAGTACCGCATCGACGGCAGCCCAGTCACCTGGGACCAGTACAACGCCAAGCTCAGATCCCTCGGCATCCTCGTCAAGGCCCGCAACTTCCTCGTCTTTCAGGTTTCTCCATTTGTTCCCTTCGTCATTGTGTATTCCTGACAATCTAAGCTTTCCATTCCAGTCTCGGTTTTAATTAGGGCAGGGAAACTGTTCGTTTGCACTGCAGGGTGATGTGGAATCCATCGCCTCCAAGAACCCCAAGGAGCTCACCGCTCTCCTGGAGCAGATTTCAGGCTCTGATGAGCTTAGGAGGGAGTATGACGAGCTGGAGGAGCAGAAAGCCAGGGCCGAAGAGAAGTCTGCGCTTGTCTATCAAGAGAAAAGGACCATTGTCATGGAGCGGAAGCAGAAGAAGGCGCAAAAAGAGGAGGCAGAGAAGCATCTACGCCTTCAGCAGGACCTGGTCTGATATTCTTTGTGTGAACTTTGCGTGCAGCTTAATCAATTTCTTCATGTTAATTATATTGTCTCCTTGATTTCTTTTCGCAGAAACTGTTGAAGACAGAGCATTACCTTTGGCAACTCTATACCATCGAAAAAGACATAGAGAAGATTGAAGCTGAGCTTGTGGAGGATAGAGAGTCTCTTCAGCAAGTGCAGGAAGAGAATCGATCCAGTGACTATGAACTGACTGCAAAAAAGAAGGAGCAAAGTGGATTTCTCAAGAGAATGACATTGTGTGAGAAGAATATAGCCAGGAAAAAGCTTGAATATGACAAGAAGGTAAGTGCTTTTCAGTTCACTTGCTTGCAGTTTCACTTCACCAAAACTTTCATTGCAGACTTGTATGTTGGCCTACTTAGGAATCATTATCGTACTTTTTTCACTGAAATTGCTTACTTCTGTACAACTGATTAATTGCATCATTCGAAGCTGCAATATATTCTGTTCATGCTGTATCAATGGTTTAGTAGGTTTCTCAACCGTATGTATCCCTATACTGCCCACTCAACCTTCTGCTCACTTGTCCATGCTATGCATGTGCATGGCACACTCAACCTTCCCCTCACCACCTAGCATCCCTCTAGTATTTCAACAAATCCATATCTTTTTATGGGCTTAAGTATTATGGGATTTTTACCATGTTTTGGATGGGTCCAGTGATATACTGACAGGCCAATCCAACTTGCTTGGGATTAAAAGGCTTTGATGATGATGATAATAATGGGCTCAATGATAACATGATATGCTGCCATTTAATATTCTTTTATCTTAGTTCTTGACTAGTGTCTATTTATGCTACTGTTACTTAATGATTTGGGTGGTTTTATAAAATCATGTTCATTGTGATATTGCTGGATACTTTTTCTGCTTTTTAATTTATGGTTATTGCTAGAGATCCTTGATAATAATAGCTGAACGAGGAGTGTTGTCCTGAATTTTAAGTGCTGCTACTGGATATACTAATAGAAACTATATGTTGTACTTGTATCTCTATTTTCAGCATCCTGAGCTTCTTAAATTGAGAGAGCAAACATCTCGGCTGAAATCAAAAATCAAAAGTTGTAAGAAAGAGATTGACAAAAAGAAGGATGATCACAAAAAACATCTGGGAGAGTTGAAAAGGCTGCAAAGTGATCTGGTTGAGGTCACAGAAGCTATTGAGGAATTGAATGAACAAGGACAAGATAAAAGTGGAAAACTGCTGTTAGCTGGTGACCAACTCCAGGAGTATCATAGAATGTGAGTGTGACCAGACATCTTATGTGCCGTGTTGATTTTATATTTAGTCCATCTAGGCATCAGTGCATATTCGGTGTATATTCTAGGATAGGAAGAACATTCTCTCAGATGTGTACTGGGAGCTAATAGTTTATTTTAAAGTGTGAAATGAGTCGGACGCACACTAATATACCACAAATTACCAAAACACAATACTATCACCACCATTACCCTAACATTGGAGCTGTGAGGAAAGAAAAGGAAAAGAGGAAATGGAGCTTATCTCCTCTTTTAAAATCCCATTTCTTGGCAGTCAGCAGTTGGCTAGGAGGAACTAAGCCTGTATAGGTGGCCTATTTCTGAAAAGTGGAATAGCCTATTTCCTCCATTAATTTTGAAGCAGTAAATTGAATTCAAGCCTAGATTTTGCTCCGTATTGATCCATGAACAAGAAAAGACATGAGAAAAATATTGTCTAGTGATTGTGTTTTGTGAAGCTCCAATTCTTAACTGGAAATGGACACCAAAGGACTCTGCCCTCCCTCTGTTTATCCAGGAAGATGGAAGGGCACTCCTCTTGTTTTTTTAATCTGTTATTTTTTATTCTTATTTTCAAAATAGGAAGTTTGAGGAATTACTAACAGGATTCAACCATCTGGGCAACCATATGCAGTCAACATGGAGTTGTATGCTGCATTGGGGAAGGATGAATCGCTCCTGAAAATGATTCTATTAATTCTCTCCCAATTGTTTGGATCTTAGGGCCGTCGATTTACCTCCAAAAAAAAAAAAAAAAAAGGCCCCCCCGTTGAATTTCTGATTAATTCCATTATTGGGCATAGCCCTAGACCATATAGTCTCATACATGGGCCTCATGGGCTTAGCCTCATGGGCCTAATACACACATACTCCAACATACTCGATCGAACTACCGGCACAGCGGAGGAGGTCCCTGGACATGAAAAGAAGCACATACACACGAGCCCCCCCACAGAGGCAACTAGCCTTGGGTGATGTTGAATTTGGAACGAAACTTCGGTGAAGGTCGAGGCCGGGAGGCCCTTGGTGAAGATGTCGGCGAACGGGAGGTGGTTGGTACGTGAAGGACCCGCGCCTCACCGATGGCAACCCGATCACGGACAAAGTGAAGGTCGATCTCGACAGAACAGGATAGAACCAGCGTCTTTGCGGTGGAAGAGGAGGCGTGGAGCTCGCCAAGGAGCCGGGCGGAGCCGGGGAGGCCTCAGCCACGCCGTTGGCGACAAAGAATCGGGAGGCGGGATCCGACTGGGACACCAAGTTGCCGCCCAAGAAGACAAATAGCCGGAGGTTCGAGTGCATCGGCGTCAGGTAGACAACCATCTCAGACCGCCGGTGGAGAAAGGGGAGGTAGCGAAGGAGAAGAAGGTGAGGTGGGGCTCAGGGATCATGCATATGGAGACATAGCTGCTGAACTGCATAGGTGATGTTTTGAATGCTCAAGCAAGACTCCGATATGCGGTATCTCGGACAACTTGCCTCAGGTGTCAAGCCGGAGTGGAGCGGGGTTTGCGGTCGGTCATCCCGGCTCGCTCCGGGATCCCAGTGACCCCGAGGAAGTGATGGAGCACACCCGGATCCTTCATGGCGAACTCCTGGCTGAAGTGAGGAGATGATGCGGCGGAGTAGTGAAGCAGTGCAGCGGTCCGGCTCCATGGTGATAGATTGACGTGTCGGACTTGGCCTCCACGAACCCCATTTGGTGGGATGGGGGGACGCTTGAGGGTAGAGACTTTGTTGAGCCTGCAGACCATATCGGGCGAGAAGAATCAACAAACCCCCCCCCAAGTAGGTCATTTGTGTGAGAAGACCATGCGAAAAAGCATGGTGAGGTGATGCACGGGGGATCCGAGGAGAATATTGAAAGTGAGAGCAAGGTGACGGACGTTACTAAGGGGTCAAGGTCTCATCATAGTCGACCCTGTGGCGCTGAGTGAAGCCCCGAGGACCCGGGCCTTGTACCTCTCAAGAGTACCATCATCCCAGAGGAATTCCATCGGAAGAGGGTATCGAGAGACTCGCTCCCCGCATCGCCGCAAGAACCCCATGAACCTGGTGGCGTGAAGAAGCGTGGGTGGAAAAATGAGCTGGATTTGTGAGCCTTTGGATGCTGTCAAGGTGGCTCAACCACCGGCCAAGAGGAAACAACAAGGCGAGGGCTGTAGGGCAGCGAGAGCAGCCGAAGAGGTCGAAAAAGAGACGGGCTCCAGAGAACCATCCCTGAGTGAGCTCCTCCAGTGGCAAGGTCGCCCCAACCTTGAGATGGGAGGTTCGAAGCGGTCGCCGAGGCGGAGGACGTTGAGGACCAAGATGCGGGGTCCTCCACGGGCCGCCCAAGGTCCCTCAAGGGAGTCCGCCATGTTCTTCATCCCGCGCGTAATCCTGCAACCGGCATTGCTCAGAACTGGCTCCTCGAGTGCCCGCCAGCGTGGCGGGCGCCGGGGGTGTTCATGGACGATGTCGTGGAGCTCGAGGGAGATAGTCCCGACGATCCAAGACAGACGATGTGCCGAGGCGGAGCCACGCCTGGTTCGGGCCGCAACCGGGTGTCTGGGAGGACGTGGTCGCCGAGGGCAGCGGAGTGTGGAAGGGAGCAGGTTGCCGGGCGTAGGAGGGCGACTCCTCGCCCGGGACGACGGGGACGAATAGTGGAGCTGCATGACGAGCGGATCGGGCCGGGTCGCGTGCTGTGAGGACCGCGGTGTGAGTTTGGGGCTCGGGCGAGGCGGAGGAAGAGGCCCCGGTCGTGGAAGGGAACGCCGCCGGGCGAGGAGCTGCTCCGCCTCAGCGTTTTTTTGCCGCGGCCCCGCTCCCGTGACGAGTGCAGCAGCGCGCATGCGTGCCTCCCCGCCCGCCCTCAGCAGCAGCCCGGCAGCCGCGATGGCGAGGTTGGAGTCGACGTGCGGACGTCGCGCGGCCGCGGAGGAGGAGCAGGGAAGGGGATCACGCCCGCCCGGGGCTGCTGGACAGGGTGCTTGCCGCCGGCAGGGCGCTGGGCAGCAGCTGCTGCTGCATCTGCAGCCTGGTAACCGGCCTGGCCGCCAGCAGGCAGCTGGAGAGGCGGCTGCCAGGGCAGCAGCTGCTGGCTGCAGTATGCCAGGGCAGGAGCCGCGGGCTGGCCAGGGCAGCATTGCCGCCGCCAGCTGGGGGGCTGCTGCAGCACGCGGATGGCCACCGCCTGGTACGCGCCCGCAGCAGGGTCGGCATGGTTTCAAGAAAAATTGCATGGGGTGGGGGATATGATGAGGCCGCGCGCCATCCCGGCGGCCCGGCAGCCTGGGCGGCGTCGTTGCGGCGCCCGCCACGAGGCCCACGAAGAAGAAGAAGGGAGGGGAGGGAAGCAGGTGTAGTAGGGGTAGGCCGGAGGGGGGGAGGAGGTCGCCGGCCGGCCATGGCGGCGGCGGCGGCGCCTGCAGTGGCGGCTGGCGGCTGGGGGGAGGGAGGGAGGGAGGGAGAAGAGAGGAAACCCTAACCCTAGCTTGATACCATGTTGAATTTCTGATTAATTCCATTATTGGGCATAGCCCTAGACCATATAGTCTCATACATGGGCCTCATGGGCTTAGCCTCATGGGCCTAATACACACATACTCCAACATACTCCAACACCCCCACAAAAGGAACAGGATCAGAACAGCTAGCAAGGAGGTAGAGATAGAAATATCCTGGGATTAAATGCATTCAGAAAAAAGCTGTAATAGGATCTAAATATTTCATTTGATTTTGTACGTATTTGCTGAGTGGGTATCTGGTGCATCCCTAACCATGTGTTTGGTTGGTGGGATGACCAGGGACGGCATGGGCTGATCCCCTTTCAGTAGGTGTTTTGTGGGGGGATTGACTGGTGAGGGACGGGTTTATCCCTAAGGGGAATATTCCATTCAGATTTGGACTAACCCCATCCCGTGAAAATGAGGGACGGATTTGTTCCCTTTGGATGCTGTCATCTTCCATCAGGGCTGGCCGGGGGCGGAGCTTGGGCGCGGGGTGAAGACACGGCTCCAGCACAGGCTATAGGCAACCATGGGCGGCGCTGGTAGCCTTGTCCTGAACCCGTTGCAGTTATTGGGGGTGGGGTGGGGTGGAGCTATGATCCCTGGCGTGGGGTGCGGTAGAGCGTTGTGGCTCCAGCATGGTGGGGAGCCACGAGCAGCATGGATGAGGTGACTGGCTGGTGCTCTGAAAGTCTGGCACGACGTGGCCCCGGCGCATGCGTGCAGTCACGGTGGTGTGAGCGACGCAGCGCTCCGGTGAGGGGCACAGCTCCAGCGCATGGGAAGATGGCATTGCTGCTGAGGGAGATGGCCGTGCAATTAGGCATGGTGGGGAAGAAAAATTGCATCCAAGGATGACAGGCACGGCCTACTGTAACTGTAATGGATGGCGTTAAAAACTCCATCCATCCCATTTCATTCTACCACTCCAATCAACAAATAACATGGACAGAGTCGTCCCTCTGAACCTAACACTAGCTGGGACCCTAGGAGGCTGGGACTGTCCCATACCCCAAAACAGGGATTGAGCCATCCCATCCCATATCATCCTGAAACCAAACAGGCAAACACATGCTAAAGTTCTTCTGGCATCCTCCACAAAAACAGTATGCAAATGGATGTTGAAGATTCAAAAGAAAGACTAGGGTGACAGTAAGCCCACCTATTGTTTGTTTTATCAAGAAACTTACTTTACATGCAACAATAAACAACAGAGCCTTAGTCGCAAGCAAGTTGGGGTAGGCCATACGCTGTGCCCGGTCTTCTCAATAATGGTTTGCAGAATTGATCGTACCACCTCAAGCAGTCCCTGTGGAGCAGTTGGAGGCGGCGAGCAACTTTGTGTGCTGAATAAGCACCTGTCTATTGAATGGTTTTTATTTTATTGTCAAAGGCTCAAAGCCAGTTGAAACTGGAGGCCTTGGAGCAACAGAATGAAAAAAAGCCTCGAGACTTAATACCCTCTGCTTGGGCTTCTCAAAAATAGTTTGCAGAATCGATCATACCACCTCAAGCAGTCCCTATGGAGCAGTTGGAGGAGGCGGGCAGCTTGTGTCTGCTGAATAAGCACCTATCTATTGAATGTTTTTTATTTTATTACCGAAGGATCAAAGCCAGTTGAAACTGGAGGTTGGAGTTGTGATTAATCTAAATTGTGCTGCCTTGTAAAACGGAATGAAAAACCAGAGGGAGAGGTTTGGCTATGAATAGTCAAAATAAACAATTGAAGAGCCTGCCTTTTCCTTATATGGCCACCTAACTGGCCTCTTAACACTTTATTTATGGGCCTGCAGTGTTTTTGTGGATACGCATGAGTTTCTGGGTACATAACTATCTCATTGACATGATTTGGGTTTGCTGTGTTAAGCTCAATGAAATTTCCATATTTTAAACTTAGCAAATATTAATTGACCTTTTCCTCAGTAGCTCGCTCCATAACAGCTTTTGCCAATCATGACTACAATAGATAAGTTCAACCTTCTTATCACATACCATTTCCATTTATTATTCCTCTGGCTTCAATGCAATCCTGACTGCACTTTACTTTTGTTACAGTAAGGAGGATGCAGGAATGAAGACAGCAAAGCTAAGAGATGAGAAGGAAGTTATAGACAAAAAATTAAACGCTGATGCTGAAGCAAAAAAGAATTTAGTGGAGAACATGCAGCAGCTTGAAAGCCGTAAAGATGAGATATCATCACAAGAGCGTGAACTGCAGACAAAACTTAACAAGATTCTCCATTCTATTCCCAAGCTTGAAAATGAGCTCAAACACTTGCATGAGGAACACAACAAAATTGCAAAGGAACGACAAAATTCAGGGTTAGTGTATACCAAATTCTTTGATTTTTTAAGATGGTGTCGCTTCAAGCCCTTTGGCACAAGTTTTCCTCCACTATCAATATGTTTTCAATTCTCAATACACTTATTAACAAGTTTTGTGCAGATCTAGGTACCAAATGCTGAAGAAGAGGGTGGATGAAATAGAAACAAAACTACGGGAGCTTAAAGCTGACAAGCATGAAAGTGAGCGTGATGCCCGATTAAAAGAAACTGTTGGAAATCTAAAGCGGCTATTCCCTGGGGTCCATGGCCGCATGCTTGAACTTTGCAGGCCCTCACAGAAGAAATATAACCTTGCTGTTACTGTTGCCATGGGGAAATTCATGGATGCAGTTGTAGTGGAAGACGAGAACACTGGAAAGGAATGCATTAAGGTTCTTTTTCATGATTTTTTCTGTTGCTACTAATTCTTCTACTCTTGTTTACTAGGAACACATATATTTTACCTATTGTAGCACTCAATCAGAGTACCTTTTATTTCTTGCTTAATCCAAAACGTACTTTCCAGAAATACTGAACCTCTTAAATGGAATGAAAATGCCTAACCCCTCACACTTGCTTGTTCGGGCATGATAAAAGGGATAAACACCTATATTTTTGTGATGAACTAATTCATATAGTCGTGCAGATGTGAAGGTTTGTAAATAACCCTTAGAGGGATCCATAATTTTTGTTAAGATTGCAGTATCGCACATCCTCATGTCCATTTGCATCATGACAATGCAAATCTCATACAGCAGAAATTTGTGGTCATACATATTTAAAATGACTCTGTCTTTGGACTACAATATTTATTCATAGAAGCACTCCATTACTTCTAGAGGCAGCTGAACAAAATTTGGTCATTACTACTCTATGTTATTAAGGTAGTTATATTTATATATGTCTTAATGAAATATGCTCTCCTTTTGTATTTATCCATTCTGTTCTGCCTGCTGCATTCTTTGCTGCCTTTGCATTCACACTTTCTGGCTAGACATAAGTTTAAATAAATGAGTTACTTTATATGTGCTACAGTATCTGAAGGAGCAGCGGCATCCTCCGCAGACATTTATTCCCTTGCAATCAGTGCGTGTGAAGCCGATAATTGAGAAGCTGCGAAATCTTGGTGGATCTGCGCAGTTAGTTTTTGATATCATTCAATATCCTTATCTTAAAGTTGGCAGCTTGCTGAATAAATTATAAATTATTTTATTTATTTATTTTTACACATGACTTATTTTGAGCAGTCAAATCAAATATCTATATTATTCTAGATGAACATGTATTTATGAACAGTAGTCTTGAATCCATGCATATTAGATGTATTCTTGTTGTATTATATATCTTTAATGTCCTTAAGAATTTTCGAAGCAGTTCAGTACCCATGCTGATGCTAATGAGTGCAGATGCCCAAAAATGTATAGATATGGGGTTTATCTGTCACTAAGAACACAATTGTGTTCCCATGCAACCTTTCAAACATTTACCTGTTTCTCTACCATTGCTCGAAGTAATGCTGTTGCAAATCAATCTCTCACCACTTCTGATTTTTTTTTGCTTCTGATTTGGTCCTTTCATCAAATGTGCTATCCATCCGTTTCCCATCTACCCACCCTCTTGTTGATAAAGCTCCTCTACTGTATTTGCTAAAAGACGTGAATGCATCTGTCAGTAGGGGAAGATTTGTTTTTCCATGCCTTGAAACATGTACTTTATTCCTACTGTTGCCTAAAATGTAAAATCCTCATATTGTTGTGAATTAGCCTCAATATAACAATGTATTTATGAAACACCGTTGCCATGTTTTGATTCCCACTTTGATTTCCACTAAATGTATATCTGTTGTTTGCCCATATATTCATCCACTTTCTAGTTAAACATTTTCTTATTTTGTAAGAAGACATGTTGCAACCTTTGACTAAGCCTTGCCCTTAATTTTTATCGTGCATGATTGCCTGCTCACGTGTGATTTTGCATTTTTGCAATAATAGCTCATGGAGAAAAGTTTAATAGCTCTTAAACTATACTAATTTTCTTGACATGTTGATTTTTGTACCTTAACATTGTACTTTTGACCGAGATTTGGAGAAAGCAGTTCTGTATGCTGTTGGAAACACACTTGTCTGTGATAGACTTGATGAAGCTAAAGCCTTAAGTTGGAGTGGTGAAAGGTATAAAGGTAAGGGCATATATCTTGTGCATATTCTGAGGCAGCAATTTTTCTTGTTTGGTTCTTTTTATGCTTATTTTGATATATAATGTGTTGCATTTAGTTGTTACTGTTGATGGGATCCTGCTGACTAAATCTGGCACGATGACTGGTGGAACAACTGGGGGGATGGAAGCTAGATCAAACAAATGGGATGAAAGCACAATAGAATGTCTGTATTGTGCAATCACTTTATTACATATTATAATATATGTTTCTAATTGGTAATGTCTTACTAGCTCCTCATGCAACTGTATTGCAGCTTTGAAGAAGAAGAAAAATGAGCACGAAACTGAAATGAAAGAACTTGGTTCCCCCAGGGAGTTGCAGAGAAAGGAGCTTGCCATATCTGAGAAGATAACTGGACTCGAGAAAAAGTTGCACTACTCGAATGTTGAACAGGTTGGTTTGATTAATAAAACAGATAATGACTAACGATTTTTCCTCATCATCTGAGTGGATAACCAGCAAGTAAGAAAGTACTTTAGCCTGTGGTGGAGGAAATCTCATAGAGGGCAAGCTCATCAGTGTTTATTTGACTTTATCTCTTTTTTTTTTCTTTCTTTTCATTTATACAGCTATTTGTTCAGTATGGCCCTTGCCTCTTGGTCTTGGATATTGTTCCGTGTCAAAAAAAAAAGATACTTCTACGTGGTTTTAGCTTGAGTTTCCTTGGAAACATGACTTGCCAAATTGATTTCTATCTAATTGTCTCCCTGTTAATTGATGATTTTATCCGCTACTCTAGCTTTATATAGGAATCCTAGGCCAATGTTTTTCCCTGTATTAGCTGAAGGTTCTGTCTGTCTCTCCTTTGCTCCCTCCCTGCTGTAATTAGGGATGCTTCTCTGTTTTAATCCATTGTTAGAGACACTTTTAAAATGAATCATTTGTGCAGGATAACCTTAGAGGGAAACTAGCTAAATTAGCATCTGAGAGGAGTAATATTGAGGCAGAGATTAAACGTCTGAAGCCTGGAGAGGAGGAGGTAATATTTTGTTGTTGATGTTTCACCTGTTGTTTCATTGGGGCTGAACTGTTACTTTTGCATTGGCTGCTCATTTTGTTTCTTTAGCTTGAGACCCGTATTGCTGAAAGGGAAGCCGAAGTAAGAAAACTTGAGAAAAAAATTAATGACATTGTGGACAAGGTGTACAGAGATTTTAGCATTTCAGTTGGTGTGAAGAATATCCGCGAGTATGAAGAAAGGCAGCTAAAAGATGCTCAAGCACTACAGGAGAGGAAGCTAAGCCTAAGTAACCAAATGTCAAAATTGAAATACCAGTAAGTGACACAGTGACAGGGATTTATCACTTACTAGAATTTATCTTTGAATGCACGTGCATTTTGGAGTATGAACAATATCTTGTTCTGCAGGCTTGAATATGAACAAAAGCGCGATACGCAGGCACCAATTGTAAAGTTAACGGAGACACTTGAGTCCCTAGAGAAAGAGCTGAAGGGGTTACAGGAGAGAGAGTCTGGTGCTAAGGCTGAAGCTGACCAAATTTCGACTGAAATCGAAGAACAGAAGACTCTGGCTGATGGTGCACATTTGAAGCATCTTATCTAATTTCTTGATGATAATTCTTGGTGAAGTAGCTATAGTTCCGTGAATACATGTCACATTGTGCTATAACTTTTAAATCCAGCTCTCCCAAAGCCATGCCTTCAAAACCCTTGGCCCAGCAAGCTCTTACAACTTGAAGAAACCTAAAATGCTTTGTTTAGGATGCATGGATTTTATGTTTAAATTCATTAGCTGTTGCTTCAGTTCTGTTTGTTGTTAGATACATTCCTATACATTTATGTCAAATGATGATAAATTTTCCAAATGCCGTAATGTAATAATTCTTCTATTGATATTTCTAGTAAATGCAATATTCATTTTTCTTTGATATTTCTAGTGATTTCATGGACCTCTTTATTGCCGTTCACAGACTGGAAATCCAAGTCGGACGAATGTGAGAAGGTTATTGATGAATTGAAGGAGCAATATGGTAATGTTGCATCTACATTGGCAAAGCTGGATCGCCAAGTGAAATCAAAGGTAGGCTTTTCTAACAGGTGTCCTCTTTAATCAAGAGTTCTTTTATGGACTTTTAGCAGAGTCATGGCTGTGGTCTGTTCAAAGATTGCTTGCTTCATTTGTTTGTGTATTGAAATATTGATAATGAAACCATCCATTGACCTGTAGGAGGGACAACTTGCACAACTTATAACTCGCCAGCGGGATGTTCATGAAAAGTGTGAACTTGAACAGTTGAAGCTTCCTACAGTAAATGACCCAATGGATACTGGAGCATCCTCACAAGAACCAATCCTTGATTACAGCCAGCTTAGCAAAAGCCATCTGCAGGATATACGACCTTCTGACCGTGAAAAACATGAGGCAGAGTTCAAAAAACGAACAGGTGTGCTACTGGCTGATATTGAGCGCACTGCTCCTAATCTAAAAGCATTGGATCAGTATGATGCACTCCAAAGAAAGGAAAAGGAGGTTACTGAAAGGTTCGAAGCAGCTAGGAAAGAAGAACGAGAGATATCTGATAAATATAACTCAGTCAAGCAAAGGAGGTATTGCCCAATCATTTTCTTCTTATCACCATATGAAATTGGTGACATAGAATTAAGTTATTTTCTAGGATGCTATATCTTTTGGAAGGCCTTACAAGATTTCTTCCATTGCACTTTGAAGGACTCATGCTATCTTTTTCTTTATGGAACTAAAGTTCTTTGTCATTTACTCCTTCCATCCTAGAATAAAAGGCATAATTGTATTTTTTTTCCTAGTCCTGTAAGGGTGCCCAATTCTTGGCATTCGTATAGTCGCATGCATAATTCAATACGTGCCAGACTGACTCGTTTTCGATGCGCATGCAGCTGTGCGGTATGCACACATATGGTTGCATGGCTTTGCGAGGCTGAGAAAATTAAGCATGTGGGACCAGGGAAAATTAAACATGGAAGCTAATTGGTTAGCCCATTTTTGCATGTATGCATACGGCGGCCCAGTAAAATGGTCGCAAACCAAAGCACCTCTGCTGCATGGAAGTTAATTTGCTCCTTGGTCTTAGTGTTAGAGGGAGTTGCGCCTTCTATTCTAGGATGGAGGGAGTAGATGATAGTCTGGTTATATTGGTGATACTAGAAGAAAGCTCTAAGGAGTTTTTACAGCGATAACTTCTTGCTTTCTTAATTTACACTGCTGATGCAAGATTTTTGTTAATATTCTTGCAATGCACACTTTTTTTAAAATAAAATACTCAAACATGGATACATAGTTGGTTTTCAACTGATTGTAATTTCAGATTATCCTTGGTCAAATTAGAATGAGGTTGGTATATTTGGGTTGAGTAAATTCCATAGAACTCTACTACTTCGGTAAAACTCATCACAAACCACACTTTTAGAGAACAAATGTCATAGGGTGGTACTCCTTTTTGCATAACATTTGACGAGATCACGAGACTCGTTTAAGCATTAACGTCATTGTCAGTCTCGTGAAAGTTGCAGGATCGTAGTGTTTAGAACTCGTTTTTTGAAAGGCAGTTCTCTAAAAGCATTACTTGAAAGTGTGGTTTTGTAATAGTTTCGACGAAGGCAGTTTGGTTTTGTTACTCACGGATTTTATGTTAATAATTTAATATTTTTTCACAGTGTCGGTATTGGTCTCAAACATGTGTGTCAACTGTCAAGTACCTTTTGAGATCATGGACGAGGCCTGAGCAACTTGCAAAAAAAAAAAAAAAGAGTAAACCTTACAACAGTAACTTGTAGGCCATTAGGCATAATCTATCTTCCTGGTTACTATTACTGTCATCCCATCTCACCAGGACTAGCAATCACCCTCAGGCCTATGTAGGGCTTGAGAACAGAAGCTATGTTCCACTTTTGCCCTTGTCGTACAAGCATCAATGTAATGTGAGAACTTGGATTTTGGTCTGGCTTTTAAACAATAGAGAAAACGAATAAATATTTGGGCCCGAGGTTATAATTTCTATGTTAATTGAAGTAGTTTTTTTTCTTAGGATTATTGTGCCTTACCTGTTGTTATTTCTATTGGTGCTTAGGTATGAGCTGTTTATGGAGGCCTTTGATCACATATCTAAAGGCATCGACAAAATCTATAAGCAGTTGACAAAAAGCCATACACATCCACTTGGAGGGACAGCATATTTAAATCTAGAAAATGAAGACGAACCATTTCTACATGGAATCAAGTACACAGCTATGCCACCTACCAAGCGGTTTAGAGATATGGAACAGTTATCTGGTGGAGAGAAGACTGTTGCAGCACTGGCCCTGCTTTTTGCCATTCACAGGTAAAATGTTTCTAGTAATTTTCTTCCGTAGTAGTTCAGAGCCTGCAGATGTCAGATTTCTCCATTATTAATAGTTTTATCTACATAATCACTTAAGGCCACTTGTTTCCTTCATGTTCCACAGTTCCAGTTTTGTTCTAGTATTGAAATGTTTGTGTTCGATTTTTCTTGAGTACCTCGTGGGTATTTGGGTATGCCATGCCAATAAATTAGCACATGGAATATTCAGATTCAGTATTGACAAGGGTAAAGCACTGTTATAGGGGGAATATTCAGAGTCAGTATTTATATATATATATATATATATATATATATATATATATATATATATGTGTGTGTGTGTGTGTGTATGTGTGTATATATATTTCTTTATATTATTATGATGTATCTGGTTATCTCTGGCTCACCTGTCTCAGACAAACACTCTTGCTTCACCTTCTTCCTATCAAACCACTTAAAGTTTTGTGGTAATTTCAGTTTCAGGCCATCACCATTCTTCATATTGGATGAAGTAGATGCTGCTCTGGACAATTTAAATGTGGCCAAGGTTGCTGGGTTTATCAGATCAAAATCATGTGACCGTGTTGCTGATGGACAAGGCAGCGATGGAGAATGTGGTTTTCAGAGCATAGTCATATCGCTGAAGGATAGTTTCTATGACAAGGCCGAAGCACTTGTTGGTGTTTATAGGGACTCAGAACGAAGGTAAGTTGGGTATATATATTACTGCACTTGCCTTATTTTCCTGTGCGCATGCCTAACCCGGTGATTGGATATGCAGTTGCTCGAGCACTCTCACCTTCGACCTGAGAAAGTATAGGGAAACATGAAGCGACTTTTGTTGGACATATATATAGTCGCCTACTCTATCTGCTTGCTAAGCTGTCGGGAGCCTTGGACGTTTTAACTATTTGTTTGTGTACATAAGTGCCTTTAGTCGCGTATAAGCTATTAGCTGAACAGGATCCTTGAATATTCTGGATTCATGTGGTAGGAGGATAGCTTAATGTTTCCAACATGCATAAACTTTTTTTTTTTTACCTGCTGTATGAATCCTTTTCTCATAATTATTATTTATCCACACGGTTTGCCCAAGTGTCTCTCGGGAGGTGCAGTGGCTCCCAGAGTTCGGTGACATGGCAAATGGCATGCACATCAGTTTTGCGAGCACAGGTTTGTGGATATATGTATGCGAGAAAGTCCACCGGTTTTTTATCCGTATATATTTATAATATCATATATAGAAGTAGCAAAGTGAAGGATGAGGGGCAACTTAATTGAGCTAGAGAGGGGGAAAAAAGATAGGAATTACAGTAATCGGTCTGTCAATTTGATAATTAATTAATCTAAGTAGATAGAGAAAAGGAGAAATTACAGTAGTCGTCGACGGAGCCGAGCCGAGCGATCAAGGACGTGAATAATCGGCGGAAGGCTGGCGCTGGAGCTGCTGCTGCATCTTCTTGGGTGTCCTTCGCTGCTCCGGTTGCGACAGACTCTGGAAGCCCGACGCCCTGCTGGTGTTCACGGACAGGGAGCCGAGCAACCTGGCGGACCATGTGCTGGTGCTGTCCTCCACCAGGTGGGCGTCCCAGGCGTCGTCCATGAGCCCCTGGTGCTGCTGGTCCTCGCCGTCACCGTCGCCGTCGCCTTCGTCCAGCGTGGCCGCCCACCTGCCGCCGTTCCTGTAACTGTTGTAATTCGACGGGGTCCAGCAGTCGTCGTCGGCGGTGTAGGCGTCACACTTCTTGTCGTGGCGGTAGTCGGCGTCGGAGGCGCAGGTGAGGCACATGGTGGGGCTGTCGGAGTAGTGGGAGGAGCCGCCGAAGGACCAGGTGCGCGAGGTCCTGGAGGACGCCGACGAGGAGGCCGAGGACGGGGACGGGGACGTCGACGACGACGTCGGGCTGCCGATGAAGCCGCCGCCAAAGCCGTAGCCGTAGCCGTGCACCTCGTTGGCGATCCTGATGGCCCTGCGGCGCGCCTCCCTGAGGCGTTCGGCGTCCGTGAGCAGCGACAGGACGCTGTCGGTGCGGCGCTGCATGCAGGCGCCCCAGTTGAAGCCCTTGTCGTCGACGTAGTTGAAGCTGCGGAGGTCGTGCATGGCGGGCATGTCCGACAGGAACTCGCGCGGCAGGTCCTCGGGGCCATGGGTGAGCAGGAACTCGAGCACCACCAGCGCCTTGTACACGGGCCGCCACTCCTTCCAGTCGGCGGCGCGGCTCAGCCGCTGGTGCAGCACCTTGGCGATCCGCCACAGGTCGTCCATGTCGAAGGCGGCGTCCGCGATGCACGCCAGCGTCTTGGCGTCCGGCACGCACGCCTCGTTGTTGGTCGCCTCCTGGACCAGCCTGCAACCGTCGTCTTGGCATCAGCATCAGTGTCGATCGGATCACATACATGCATCAACATCACCACCATGACCAACTCACAGCTCTGCCGGCGTCACGTCGCCCAGCGCCAGCCTCGCCTGCTTGTACTTGTCCAGCAGGAACCCCGACGCCTGCCGTTTCACATGGCCGGCCAGCAGCTGCCACCGCGCCGTGCTTGCGGCCATCGTCTTCGTCGTCGTCGTCGTCGTCGTCAGTCCGTCTTGGAATCGATCCAGCCTGCCTGAATGCCAGTCGCAGCAGCAAATTAAACGCACGCGAGTGAATGAATCTATCAGCCCCAAACAAACACACCCAGACGCATGCTGCAAAAACTGGTGGTGGAGATGAGATCACGAGATGGCCGGAGAGACAAAGGCGCAGTCGTGGGACGGATGGATGGTCGAGGCAGGCCGCCAGGCCGGCCGTGCATGCGCGACTGTGCTTGCACAGCCACTAGGCCAAGCCAGCCACCGACCGAATCGCGCGTCGTTCTCGCCGCCGCAGCCGGGCCTGCTACTCCACCTCCATTCAGTCGCTGCCCCCATGCAATTGTGAATCTGATCCCATGGATGCCCGTCTCACCATGGCTCGCATGTAGACCGAATCAGCTAGAGCCTAGAGATGAGAGCTGGACGAGAGGATGCAGCTTGTATGCATGTCTTTCGAATAATGGTAGCGTTGCAAGGATTAAGGAAAAGCCCACCACCACGACAGCAATAAACATAGCATGTACACTGTTATTCAAGCTGAAATTTCGATTACAACCGTCACAGATTTATTCGGAAAAGGCAGTGGCACTCTGCAACAATTAACCGTTTGTTCCACTCCTCTGGATTATTTACCGGAACCCAACAACAAAACAGCCCATACAGGCAGCAGCAGTGCAGCACATAAAAAAAAAAAAAAAAGCACGTAACACCTAGTAATATCCCATTGTACACTGGTTTTGTAATAAACAGCATAAGAATACATCTCTACCGTCCGAAATCCATCCCCATAACTACACAGGCCAAAGCAGAACCCCGAGAGTGGCCGCCGAGAACGCCCCTTCAAACTAATCGATCTTGACATTCGAGTAGAGGAGCGTGTCCCTGGTGAGTGGCATGTTCATAAGCAAGCAAACCTGCATGGACAGCACAACAGTTTAGGGTTTGGGAAGCCAAGACAAATAATAGTGTTTCCATTGTTAAACGATCCTAGAAGTGTGTTTCAGGTTCGCTGCAGGAGTATGTGAGAAGTTATGCTCACCCCGATGAGAGTTGAAACAAGCAGGATGATCCCTGTAATCCATGCCAAACTCTTTCGAACAAGTACCACAGAAGCTATATCTTTAGTCTTGCTTGCTTCTTTTAGCTGTCTTGAAATGTGCAGTGAAGATGGTGCATCAATTATGGATCCTAAGGATGATGAAGCCTCCTTTGTGGATATTACCAGCCCAACAATTTTACCTATTTATTAGTTGTCGCAGCCAGAAACAGATTGTCGTCAGCGTCTATATTATCTTCTATTAAATAAAGGTATAAAAGGTGCATTAATTTGCAAAAGGTAACAACTGCAATATTTGAAACAGGGGAGTGTAAGTTTAAATCCAACTTCACTAAAGACAGATTCTCTGCAGGAGGAACCAATACCCTTCTCTGTACAATTCCAAATAAGACACAAGATAT
This sequence comes from Chrysopogon serrulatus, assembly GCA_015844335.1. Taxonomy (NCBI): domain Eukaryota; kingdom Viridiplantae; phylum Streptophyta; class Magnoliopsida; order Poales; family Poaceae; genus Chrysopogon; species Chrysopogon serrulatus. The sequence goes on from JADLZL010001502.1 coordinate 20,844, forward strand.
GTATGAAGCAACAACAATGTTAAAATTATCAAATGCTATAGTTCTTAATTCATTCATCAGAATATAAACAGAACAGAATCTACAGTTGCAAAAAGAGGCTCTATTATGAGTAGCACAGAAGAGTTCACTGTTGGACATTCACAAGAGAGGAAAATCTTATGTTTCATGTCATATTCAATGGAATTGGCAACCTACCTTTGTATGCTTCATATAGGGACTGGAATGATTTGCTGACAGCTCTCTGAACTATTTCAGTTGCCTGCTTAACGATTTCTGTGGAACCATATTCATTCTCCAGAGCCTACAAAAATCATCGAATTGGTGAGTGCATATCAATACTAACATAAAGAAATCATATTACATACTAGAGACACATATTTATATGTTAGTCTACATCAAGGACAGATGGAATTAGATCAGGGATGGGATTAAACGTGGAGAGGGCTAAGGCTTCAGATTAGCGTTTGGTACTCATACAATAGAAATCAGTCACCCAGTTTCAGCTAACAAAGTAACTATTTTGTTGTGCAATTACCTTTATCCCTGTGAAGTGGCATTCTAGTAGCTCTGCAGGGTTCACGACACCTGAAAAATCTTCGTGAACCTGGATCGCCCTTTCAGTAGTCTTAAGAAGGGAAGCCAAGCTGGACACGAATTCCATGTCTGCTTCCTGTAAATCAATGCATTGCAATGAAGCCAGATCTTGAGATGTAAAAAAAATGCAAGCACAGTACTTTTTAAAAAATATGATAACATAAAATGCAGTAAGATATTTAGTTACACATATACATACCGCCACATATCATTTCATGTATTGCTGCGACAAAAAATGCAATACAGTGGTGGGGGGGGTGTGTGTGTGTGTGTGTGTGTGGTGGGGTGGGGGGGGGGGGGGCTGCGTGCACTTGTGTGAATTATGCTTCAGGAAACACATTCGTTATGCAGGATTCAGCAAGGTAGGCATGAAGCATTTTTGTGTGCCATAGATGGAGTGCTGACCTTATCAAGTAGCAAAGTGAGACTGCTTCCACTCTCCAAGGGAATGACTAGTTTGCCGCTAGACTTCTGATAAGATCCCTCCAACCAGTTTGCCTGAAAAATAATTAACTGATTACAATTTGTAAATAGAAAGATTATGCATTGTACTATGTCTCTTACTTACCAAGCTGGAAAGTTCATTATCAAGATAATCTGATCGAGAAAGATCTAGAGATTCATCTGAACTAATGACAATTAAATCATCCGTATCTGAAAAGTAAATAATGGATAAAAAGAATATGTCAACAACAAGAACCCAGAAGTGGGGCATCCAGGTTCAGAAGCAGAGAGAGATGTACAAATCCACAACAAGAGTGTCAACTAAACCTGTAAGCCCTGTATGAGCGCTGTTTGCACCTTCAATTCTGGTCTTGAAAATGTTGCTGCCTTCAGATACGAAGCTAGGAGCTGAGGCTAACACACAAGCAGGAGGGGAGAAATTTAGTTGCTAGATTAGAGTGCACAGAATTTCACAAATATTGATACAAAGAATTCCAGAAGAAGTGGCATACCATCAGACCCAGCAATTTGCACAAGGAAAACAGCACGTGGTCTATCAAATGGATTAGGAAGAAGCACTTTGTTCAACTGAAAATCAAAAAACAAAGGCTGAGGCATTCTGGCAGAGCAGGGGATGCTTCTAGAGGTTAGCTGGTTCCACGATGAAGTTTAAATAACCTTGGAAGAAGAAATTGCTGGTAGGGAGGTTGATGGTGCAAAACCAAGCAAGACAGAAACAGCCGCAGAAACTTCATTTAACGACATTGAAGCGTCCTGCAGTAACACGATGATCCCATGTATATTAGCCAGCGAAGTATGACAATCACAAAACAGGAGGTCTGTAGGGTGTATAAACTAATATCCCCAGTGGTAAACAAACGGGAGTTCTGTAGTTGTGTATGTCAAACTAATATACCCACAATGGTAACTAGTGCTTATAAGTACTAAACTAGCTAGCTTTGTAATGAAATGGTAAGGGAGCTGTAGTTGTGCATGTCAGACTAAAATCCCCAATGGTAACTAGTGCTTATAATAAGCAACTAAACTAGCTAGCTTCGTAATGGTCGTTTCAAGCATGAGCCTCAATGTCAAAACAGATCTAATCAGATTCATTGGTTCCTCTTTTCCTCCTAAAGAGAGCTTGGATGGGGAAATTGGGTACGGAACCTGGTCGTCGGCTTGCTGGTCCCGCAGGTAGCGGTGCGAAGCGGCATCGATGAAGATGGCGGAGGCTTCCCCATGACTCTGCGCCTGCCCCTGCCACGCGACACGACAGGAGATGAGCACCACCGTCAGCGGCAGAAGACCCGTCGGAAGGGAAAGAGGAAGAAGAAAGTAAAAGATCTTACCGGAGCAGCAGCACCCAAGGCAAGAAAGAGGGCAAGGAGGAGATGGAGATGGCGGCAGCGAGCCATGGCCACCGACCTTGCTCGAGAACGATCAGATCGCCGAGTGGCAGCAGCAAAGATTGGATCTTGATTTGATGAGACGACGAGAGGAGAGGAGACGAAACGAGAGGGGATCGGGGAGACACGACGCCGCCACCACCACGAGAGTGGGCCTTTTACTTGCTGTACTATATACATCTAGAACGGGCCACGCACGGCCTTGTCGTAGGGGAAGGCCCAGTCCAGTATGTTGAAAGAGCCCAGCATTGTTGTATCCAACTTCCAACTCACCCTTCACATCTAGGTTTAAGTACTTTTTTAGAGCGAAATGCGTCGTGGATTTTTAAAATTTTCCCACTTTACATCTAGGTTTAGGTACTTTTTTCCGCTTACCTCGATCCGTAAACTGTCTGATGGAAATCCCTGATTAGAAAAACAATAAAAAGTCTTCGATTAAAAAAAAACATATTTGAAGTCTATTATGGGGATGTGAAAAGTAGGAGGAATAAGAGGCCAATCTAAATAAGGGTTTCAAAAGAGTTTCATTCTCATTCTCATTTAATATAGTGACACATCAGCAAATCTTTTGACTTGGCAGTTTATTTATAAAATAGACAGATTTAGAGAGTTTCATAGAGGATAAAACTTGTTGGCGTAGTTACCAACACAAAAGCTGATGTGACAGTCTTGGTAACTGTCTCATAAAACTATCATGTGGCAGTCTTGATAACTGTGTCATATATCTCTCTACTGAGACTGGTCTAAGGAGGAAAGGACTATGATGATGATAAGCACGCTGCATGTATTTGGATTCAATCAGGGCTCTACAGGTGGTTTGGTGTGGGACATGGACATGGCAGCTCTTAACTTCATACCTCAAGAATTCCAATTATTCGATGTGAGGTACATATATACTTTAGATACAAATTAGAAAGCATGTATATTCCTTGTGCACAAGCTAAGTTCTACTGGAAGTACATACTGATGAGAGACGAGCAAACAACATTTTTCGAAATGAAGAGAGAACAACAGCTTTAGAAATGAAAACAAGCAAACTCCTCATGGTAAACAATTCAAGTCGGTTCCTCCCCTGCTGGAAAAGAATTCAGGTGTTACAACGGAAGCCTAGAGTATATATGGGGTTTCAACTCAGATCATGACATCCGTTCCCAGTATAGATAGCTGCCTCTATGCCTTCTTAGTATTTGCGATCGATCTTGCTGCCTTGAGGTTCAAAAATACCGCCCTGTGATAGTAATTTCAAATAAAAGTTAAACATCATTCCGACAAGCCAAAATGCCACGACAATATGCTGCTAATTGCTAAACATATAGTAGGCATTACCAGCAAGATCCGACGAAGCTTTGGAAAAGAACTCGGAGCTGGAGTGGCATGTATTCATAGTTGATCCAACTTACAATTGGCCAGAACTGCAAAAAATACCCCAAAAGTTATAAGAAAATAAACCATGGATTGAAGCATCAATTTCCCAACTGAAAATAGCATACCCTCCAAGCTGTCAGTTGGACAGATGCATAATCCTTCTTCACCTTGTTCTTTACTTGTCCAAATGGTCTCCCTGGAATTCATGAAAATTGCAAACACTGATTATTTCTCACAACAGAAAACATGTTCAGGTGTTTGTGTACTGTGTCATTGTCTGACACAACGTGCAGCTGTCTTTCTGGACCTGGTTTGAAAGAGTAAGGAAACTTGAACAATGAACAGGAACTTGTTTTATTCGGATGCACAATGAACTTTCCAGTGGAAGTTTTATATATATATACCTTCAACCACCAGACCAAAATACATCATAAACATCATGTTGTTCCATGGAGACACGGTCAGCTGCTCTAGTAAGACCTACACATGACAAACGAGCAAAACCGTGGTACCTCTTAGTCATGATCCTTCAGGTTAGGGGGACCTTGGAATAAAAAGTTATAGGAAGTTGCATTTGAGAAAACTCAATGGTTCATCCGGAAAGAAAGACAGTTACATGCCTTCTTGGCTGTAGTTTCTTTTCCTTTTTTTCCCTTGAAAAACTTATCCATGAGCTTGTGGAGGAAATGCCCAAAGGGTCCCGCGTATGCAAATCCATATAGCTGTTTGACATTACCAACAAATGAAAATAGCAACAACTGAATCAGAATTGTGGCAGATGCTATTCAAACCGAATTGCTGATATGTAAATTATGACATTTCTTCAGACCTTGGTCCAGTTGATTGAACTAGAGGCCAGAGGCCTGTCCAATTTACCATCACATTAATTTTTGTGCACAGATATGATCTCATATTCTCACATGCTTGGATAAGATGGCAGTTTTCTTTACACAAGAAAAATACATGACCTAATTATAAAGGGGGTGGGGCTGTAGGGGCGGAAATTACAAGAAAAAACATGTCCGGATGTTGACAAAGGTCTGTCAGTGAATGAAAAATGGCAGTCAGTTGTTTGTGGTCCGTCGATCTATATGTACGCGGTAGAAGTTGCTATCAGCCTATATATTTCACATATTGTACTTTTTTGGGTTTGTAGTGTATATTCTCAAGCCGCTTGCAGGACTACATCAATCGTGTGGATTTGGCCGGAACAAATTGAAGAAAAAACGCATTTTTTTTGTATTTATTAAGGGGCCACTCTGACCGTGCTGCTCATCAGCTAGTCTATCTAGCATAATTCCACTAACTGCGTAAAGCACGATGCAAGCAACAAACCTTGTAAGGTAACGATTGGCCTGATGTGATAAATTAAATCCAGATGAAAACTACTGAATCGAGTGAGAACACTGGCCGATCTGGATTTCGGGTAGGAGATAAGCAGTTAATCAAATCAATTAAAGCCAAGAACGCCTAAGCCCGCCCGCCAGGCATGAGACGCAAAGGAAAGGAAAAAAAATAGCGCACCGCGATGAGAAGGAGCCTCCTGAGTTGGAGCTTGGCGGCGCCGGAGATCTTCTGGGCGACGGCATCGCTGCAGCCGGCCAGGACGCCGGAGGTGACGGCCTTGGTGCGCAGCGGGTGGGCCTGCAGCTGCCTCATGTAGGCCTGCCCCGCCATCGCCACCACCTCAGACATCTTGGATGAAATCGATCAGAGCTCCCCTCCTCCCTCCTCCTCTAGTCGTGGAGAGGCGATGGAGCAAGTCAACTGCAGAAATGAAGCCAAGACAAGGAATGGATCGTGGAGAAATAGTAGTGGGGGATGCTGCGAATCAGTGAGAGTGACTAATCCAACAAGGACGTTGAATCACTGATTCTGACCGGGCCGGTGCTGATGCTGACAGCACATTTAAGAACATTTTGCTGGTTAGGAGGATTAGCAGCACCGTAGTAGGTGAGTACCAGTAATTACCATTGGATTACCAGCGCTCTTCTTCCTAATTTCCCAGCAGCGGCCGAGGGGAATACGACTGTAGGAGTATTGGTCCAAGTAGTCTTATTTCGAGTTAGTACCTTTTTAAGCTAATTTTTTCAGTGCCAATAAAAATTTTGACTTTCGTATACCATTGAACTTCGTGACACTGTAAAAAAAAAAGGCTATGTAGCACTTCCCATTTTTTTATGTTAATTAATAAGGTGAGGTTAAGTTGCTATGTAAAAGACACATTTGCCCCTTCGATGAAATGAGATGATATTCCATTTCAGGTTCATATTAGACCAACACAACAGCAAATAAGTGAAACAAAATGAGGGCTAATAATATTACTGGTCTAATAATTAGAGCAACAGTACTTGATTTTTCAATGTTCAAAGTAGCGATTTAGGAAGTTTAGTGGAGGTTTCAACAAAACATCTATAGTGACTGATAAACCAAATATCGGTTTGGGAAAATTAGTCCCGAAATTCATAAATTTTAGCAGATTTTTGGATACATGTAATACATACATATCCGAATAGAATACATGCCCGAGGCATAAGAACATATTAAATAGCCATAATAGACTAAACTTCAAAATTAGTTATAATAGACTAATAGCAATCTAAGTGTTTGGGCCTTAGATTTAGCTTGGAAGTAAATAGCGGTGCTAAACGGTGCACCGCTATAATGGTCTTATCTGTGGTAGCGTCAAAATATACCAAACATAGTGGCATCAACGCCACTATAACCAAGGACGAAGCTAGCGGGGGACTACTCGGGCTCCATCCCTCTCTACCGCCATGATTTACATAGTTTTGAGTGACATGTCATTAACGTGACATGAGTATGAAGTTTCTCACCCTTACCATAGCATGCTTGTCCGGTCAACTCACGTGGTCGCACCCATTCTACAAGCCCCTCGTCTGCCCGGGCGGTGCAAGGGCCTTGGAGAGACTATTATATTATAAACAAAGGGTGGATGCTATATGCATTAATGCCAATACGAGTCCCATCCAAGGGTTGTATGTATAAGTTTAGGAGCGTTTAGGTGAATTAGACCAAATGATTATATTGTCCTAGATTCTTGTATATAAAGTAATGACCAAAATATCCTAGAGGGACAATTAGAATCATAAAATATAGTGACGATTACTTATATTCTTTTAGAGTTGTATGTATAGAATTTACAGTCGGTTCTGCTAAAATCCTAACTTGTTAGTGTGGTCGTTTCAACATTGTTATCTAAGGTTTTCTATAAAATTTATCTACATCATTCTTATATGGTGCAAAGTTTATGTCATACTTGTAATCTTTTTTTTTTAAGATCCGAGGCGAAGGAGGCGATGGGCAGCGGCATAGACGGAGAAAAAGTAGGAGTCGATGGCATATATAACTTATCATCATCACAGTCGAATTAATCCTCCTAAGATTTGTATTCATAGGAATGTGTGTGTGCAAATATGCAATGCTATATGAATTATTGACAGGAAAGGTGCATCATCATTCGGCGGTCTGGATAATGTTGTTCCCTAATAACTCTGCTTAGTAGTTAAGATGCATTGAGCACCATCCAGTTGGCAAGAATGCAATGTCTAAAACGTAATAGTTGATTTTTTAAAGAAAAATGTAATAACAGTAATTCCTGCAGGAATGAATGAAGCAAGCAAGCAGGTAGCTGATGGACAACCAGGCATCGGAAGCTGAATTGAAGCATCATCACACCAATGACATGTACTACTAGCTACCACTTAACATTGGACTTGGAGCAAGGAATTGGAGAAGGTATCATTCTCCGTCACTACTTGATGATGGAAGTACACGTTATTACATATACGTAGGCACGTCGTCATTCATCGTCGTGGGCGCCAGCGATCGATCAGATCGATCAGGCAAGGAATCCGAGCTTCTCTCCGTTCTTCTTGGCCAGGCGGATGAGGCCCTGCCGCTGCTTGGAGTCGGCGCCGATGGTCTTGCAGAACTCGGTGATGACCTGAATGAAGAGCGACATGAAGAAGAGAGGGGAGGGAGATGATGAGATGGCAAGTGATAGACATATGGAGAGCAGCAACGAACAGCAGGAAGAACCCAAGAGAGAAGAAGAGACCACGACCGACCTGCGAGTGCAGCGCGATTGCCTTCCCCCTGAGCTGGTTGAAGCGCTTAGTGCCGATGATGTTGCGCGCCACCACCACAAGCGGCGCGAACACCCCCTTGCCGGCGTTCACGTTGCCCATCATCGTTGCCGGCGACCGCAGCGGCCGCGCTTTGCCGGACCGCGGCCGCACCGACACCGACATGGCCAGCGCCGAGGAGTAGGCGTGGTGGTCGTCGCCGCACACGGAGCTGGACCACGTCGGGAGAGCTCGCACCCGGGAGAAGGACACAGCCGCCGCCATGCCCTGTGCTGCCCTCGCACGCTCGCTCTAGCTTGCTAGATGCTGGCTGGGCTAAGCTTACCACCACGCTCGAACAGCAGCAGACGTATAGTAGGAGAGAAAAGAGAAGCTCGGAGCTGGAGCTTGGAGAAGTGGTCTGATGGTGGGTGGTTGTCCGACTCCGAGCTAAGAATAAGGGATGGAAGAGGAGAGGTGCCTTGTGGTGGGGAGGACGCCACACCACACCGGGCGCCGTGGCGACACCGCTGGCGGCTCTTTCCGCCAAGAAATCGATCTCCAATTTGCAGCCGAAGAGAGGAGGCTTTGAAATGTCTGGTGGTCTCGCTCTCAGCAACGACTACAGCAGATGAGGAGTTTCTGGGCAGCAACCAACGGCCTCTACCACGCTGACACGTCATACCCTACCTAAGCACGCGTCATGCTGGCATTACACAGCCAAGTGGCTCCAAGGGCCAACCAAGGCTACTCAACATTCAGCACGAGCATAGAACCCAACATGGCATAGATGATGCCACGTCATGGCATGTGACTCAACTTGCTGCCCTGAACCAAGATGACATGACATAATTAAGCAATATTAATTAGGCGTTCTTTCTAGGTCTACTCAATTCCCAGGCTAATTTACTAGATGCCAACATATGGCATAGGTTACTAGGTCGAGTTCGCGTTACTCGGTTTCCGGCAAGGGTCCAAAACATCCGCCCTCATTCCCCCATCTATCTACACTAATACTAGCTGAGGCGGTGATGATGCACCGTCAAATATGAAACCAAATCTCCCAGCAAAAGTTGATGTGCTCATCTCCAACCAAGTCCAGGCTCCCTACTGCTTTCGCTTTGCAGCTGCTCTACCCATCCTCCCTGCCAAAAGAACAAACCATCGTACATACATTATTCCATGTTTAAATCCAAAGGAAATTCTTATTTTGATAAGCAAGGAAAATGGCAATTCAAACATACTTGGATTATTTGGATCACGGCAATATCTACTTCCACACATGCATCTGAATGGTTTGTTGGGCCCTTCCACATCGTTAAAATCAATGCCATAATCCTGGAACCACAATTCCAAAGATTTATCTTGTAAAAACCATGCATGTATTGCAACAAAGGGCCAAAATAAATACATATGACACTTACCCAGGTTAACTCTTCAAATGCCTCCACTTTCTTGGTCGTGAAAAATGCCAGCTGCACAACATCAATTATTAAACCATCAGCATGTAGTGCACTTGCTCTTTTCACACTCCCATTAAGGTCAGCAGATCACTTACATGGTAATAATGATGATCAGGCGTCTCAACTTCAACAGGGATCTGAACTAAATTTGCATCGTAGCACCTAGTCATAGCATATGCTTGTTACCAATAGTGGACAGCAAAAGGGAAATACACAAATTATGGCACGGTATTTACAACAAAAAATGAGCAAGTATCCAACATACCGGTGGTTGATAAATCGTCCGACGTTCCCATAAAATGAGCCATCAAGGCTAAGAGCCTCTTCATCCTTCAATACACCTGAACCCCAAGCAGCATCCAGGAGTACTTGATGCATATGCTTACCATTTCTTGCATTTTCAATTGCTCTTTCATGCAATTCAGCACTTGTTAGTATCTCTCCAACATATTCACAGACAAAGGCACCTTTTGGGAGATCCTCCGTTGTGCGTACTCCCCAACCTTTACCCTCGCGTGTAAAGAACACCTATACCATGTAATAATGTGCATAAAAAAGAATACTCGTGTATGAAACTGAAGCCCAAGTTGCAGAAACAAACAAGAACCATCGACCTGGTAAAATTCAAGAATGGAGCAAAGACACATGGTAACTTTTTTGTGTTTGGGACGAACTAAGCAATACACATGATATGATAAGCATATAGCAGCACATAAATGAAGGAATTTCACGCAATAGACTGGAACTGGCAAATGTTGCACATTAATAAGGTCTCGGTAACTACCATTTAGAAAGGAGTTGCATTAAAAATCTCTGAAACATACCTGCAATTTGCATGTTATACCACGCTGAATCACACGGTTTCCACACTGCATGCCACATCCACATTTACTCCAGCATTCTTTAATGAATTTTCTGACAAGATGACCTTTACAGGGACCTGGTGAGGCTTCATTCTTAGATCTTTCAAGAGGGCAAACTGTACAGTAGAACCTATCATGCTCTTTTGGGAAATGATTGGCTGAGGTACATTCATCAAGGAATGCTGTCTTAAGCAGGCCCTCAGGTGTATAGGGGAATTCACCCCCTGTTACCCTGGCACAAGCACATGGAACTGATGCTGACAAACAGTTGCCAAAACAATCAGCGCAACAATCTTCATCACCAATCCGAGCGATTGAGATATTGACATAAGCATTTTGGAAGATAAGATTTCTTGGTACATAATAAAAGGATGGGGGACAGGTCTCGCTGCCAAATTCATTTACTACAGGTATTCTTACCCGCTCTTCCCCTTTGGATATATCAGTAGTATCATGGGTTGTCTTTTGCTTACAATGAGCCAACTCAGGATCCCAAGCAACAAGTGAATTTTGCAAGCAAGGTTCTGAGGATTCCAGCACCGGTGAACCACCAGCCGCATTATCATTTATGCCCACAGCAGCCTCACAAGCGATTGGCTTCACAAAAGGAGCAACTACTTCATTATGCAAGCTGCCACCGTCCCTATTAACCTCAGAATGCATAGTGCCCAACTGCACTACAGATTGGCATACCTCACTCATCAGCTTGCCAATAGAAAAATCTGGAGGTAGCACCTTGTATGAGTGAAGACACTTCTGCTCCACCATTTTGAAAACCTCCTCCATACTAATGCTGAACTTTGAAGAATTCGAGCTGCACTTTAATGACATCTTCACCTCACCATTGGCGGAAGAAGCAACATCAACTTCCACAAAAGATGCCTCCTGAGTATTTTGAACTGTAGACCCTACCCCATTATTGCAGAGTGGGGCCGCTTGCAGGCTCCTGTCAAGACTTTGAGCTTGGTTGACCATGCTGCCTCTTGCACCAGCACCTGAAGTTTGTTTTGCAATGTTCAGTTATCATAATTTGGCACACCTTGATTTATACAGCACATAAACACATGTATAAAATGCACAATTTTGCTGAAACTAAAAGAAGAACGATAAACACAAATATGGACATAGCTTGTGTCTGAAAGTTACAGTGTGTGCAACTGGAGAGGTCCCGCTGTAACTTTCATTTTGATTTATAAATAAAGCACATAAACATATGTGCAGAATGCACATTCAGATGAAGCTAAAAGAATGACAAATACTCCCTCCATCCCTTAAATAAGTTCATTCTGGAGTGTTTTCACAGAGCAATTAGTTTTAGTTGGTCCACTGGAAATTAGACGAGATTACCCCCGCGGCCTTTTTGTTTGTGCAGTCATTAAATGTCCCCTTTGTTGTGCGGTCATTAACATGGAAGAGTGCTGCATGCAGGAACATGCCCGCAGTCCTCGGCTCCGGAGAACGCGGAAGTGCGCTGCATGCAGGCGCATGCGCGCAGTTCTCGCAACAAAAAAAACTCCGCACAATTAAAAAAACGCACGACGGAGGAATCAAACTCGCGCTGCTCGCCCAAGAGAGAGCCTCGGTAACCAGTCGGGTGAGGAGGGACATTCATCAAATGGATGCCTGACAGGGTATTTAATAAGGGCAAACAGGAAAAAAAGACTCTAATTAATCACTCCTTGGCATATTAAATCATGCCCAAAACAAACTTATTTCTGAAATGGAGGGAGTACAGACATGAATGCATCTAGTCGTTATAGAATGTTGAACATGATGTTGAGGACAGCAAGACAAACAAACTTTACCTGAAGATCCATCATTGAGCCTTACGGCATCAGGACAGGCCAGAAAATCTCGATCCATTAAAGGGTCACCAACACTGATTTCTGCTATATCATTTTGTGGTTCTGGTTTGGGTTCTTTCACAATGAGAGCATCGTTAACAGCTAAAGGATATTCATGGCCAGCAGCGTGCGGCACTACAGTCAAGGACCTAGTTTGCCGACGACTGGTTTGTGGTGAAGCAGGCAGAGCACCTTGGGTTGAAACAGTGGACTGCCGTGGTCCAGACTCAAATGGCTGCAGCTCTGATCTGAAATTTGCCGTGCCCATCCTGGGCCTCTTGACCAAGGGCATTTCATTATCATCTTCACCTGTGTCATCATGACTAGCAGAAACATATTGTTGTCGACCTTCCCTTGGAGGCTCCGGGTCCGCCTGGGCTGCTTGGGTGCCCTGATACAAAAGATCAATAATGTACAGCAGTAAGGGGTTAATGGAGAAGAAAGGAATGCATAGTCTATTGATAAGTGAGATAGATAGGTGAATGATAACCTGTCGGGCGGGAGAGGTTTGATTGTTTTCTTGCCTCTCATAGATGGCATCTACGAGGGCACGGTAGCCCTCATCCTCAATGGGCTCCCAGTTGTAGTTGAAGTTGTTGAGGAGTTCCTTGAGTACTGGGGTGACCTGCTTCTTAGAGATACCGAGCTCCTTCATGGCGTTCAATGCCTTCTTGGCCCTTGCCGTGTTGTTGCTGCCCATGTTGGTGTCGATGGCAGAGATGATGAACAGGGATGATGGCGGTTGCTCCCAGTCAGACTGCAGCCTGTGGCGGGCACCATGGGCAAGAAAATGGTCAGCCACTTAACTGAGCAAAATAAACTAGTTGCACAAAACACATGACATTGGAATACTACTGCAGTACTAGCAGTCTAGCACTAGCTGTTGTGGGCAGTAGCTAATGCAAGCAAAGCCCAATAAAGTAGATAAAATAATGGCGTGACTTTAGCATCGAGGGAGGAGCGATAGCCAAAGGAAGATGTTAATCCCCAATGTGTGAACTGAGAGGTCGCTACCCTAATTTCCCCCCGAAAATCATCACAACAGATCAGATCGCACCCAAAAAAAAAAACACGACGGAAATCCAAGGACAGAAAGAGAAACAACGGTACTAAATAGTGAGAGTGGCGTGATTATTATTATTTTTTGGCCTGAAAGTAAGACACAAAATCCCCAATGCGTGAACTGAGTGGTGGCTTAGGTTTTCCGAGCCCAATGCGTGAACTGAATGGTAGCTTTAGGTTTTCCAAGAAGCATTCGAAAGATTAGATCGCAATCGCACCTTAATAAAAAGTGATTGTCTTTTTTCCCCTATCAAGAACCAAGTAAGAAACATGTCCATAAATGAAATGAAAGGTGGCCAATCGGCAAGGGGCACCAACCACATTCGATCCGCGATAAGAGAAGATGAATGAATAGCGACGGAGTCACGAGGACGAAGGGGAGAACAATACGAACGAGGAGAGACACACCTGTACTTCAACGGACTCGGGTGGACGAGGAACGGACGGACCGACGGAGGAATGGGAGAGATTGTTATAGCTGCAATCAGGAGGGGGAGGCATTCAATCCCCACTCCATCCTACAGCTGTGTGCGTGATTCGCGCTTCGATCTTCACAGATTCGTCGTCTCCACTAGGAAGGCGAGGCTGGGGTTTTCTCACTCCCACCGAAACGCGACAAGGGAGCGAGTGAAAGGGGAAGAAGGCGAGGACGACGAGGAGAAAATGGTGTGTCGATCCCCCTCCCCCGCATCGTGGGCTGGGTGGGGTTGCATCGTGAATTGGGCCGGCCCATCAACTACCATTCCTCCTGTACTGGGCCAAGGGACCAAATGAAAGCCCAACAAAACCATGAAAGGCCCATATCCGACGGGGTCGCAAGCATACAAGTAGGAAATCCCAGCCCCACCGCCCGACGCCGAATTCCTTCATTTCCCTTTTCCCACTAAACCCTAGATCTCTCGCTCTCTCTCCCTACTAGGAGGAGGATGCCGCCGTCTTCGGCTCTGAGCAAGCGCGGCGGCGGCGACGGCGGGGACGGCATCCTGGCCGCGATCTCCCGGTCCCAGGTGGCGGCGCACGGGCGCGAGGCGGCGGTCATGGCGAAGAAGCTGCTGCGGAGCACGGGGAAGGCGGCGTGGATCGCGGGGACCACCTTCCTGGTGCTGGTGGTGCCGCTCATCATCGAGATGGACCGCGAGCAGCAGCTCAACGAGCTCGAGCTGCAACAGCAGACGCTCCTGGGTGGCCCGCCGCCGCCTGCAGCCAAGTAGATAAGATCCTCCCCCGGTGGATCAACCCTTTTGTTCCCCTCTCTTTAGGTATCTGTTACTACTATCAAGTTCATCGTTCGAGTTGAGAGAAGTTTCAGAGAGAGGGAGGGAGTTTATCGAGTCGACCTGTTGCCGGTCGGTCGTAATTAAAGAAGAAAAAAACCTGTTTTGGTTGATGTTCGTTCTCGATGCGACACTAGTTTAGTTTAGTTTCCCTTTCCATGAATTGAAACTGATTGATGAGATAAGTTGTGCTCGGTCGCTGATGCCGCCACGCCATGCGATCCCCTCTGCCTATGTTTGCACGCTGCAGCTTGTTCTTGTTATACCTGCCTGTGTTAGCGATTTTATATAATGGATAAATCTGCTTCTTGCTGTTATTCGGTCTTGATCTTGACGATGAAGCAAGCAAAGCGCAAAGCAATTTGCGTTGGGTGTACATTTGCTAGGCGCACTATGCGACGCTCCTCGACTGCCTTGGGCCTTGCTTAGTTCTGATTGATGAAGCTGGCATGCCATCCTGCAGAATTGATTCCTTTTCATCTGGAGGCTGAGGGAAGCTGCGGTTTCTGCTTTCTTGAGTTCTGATTGATGAAGCTGGCATGCCATCCTGTAGAATTGTTCCCGTTTCATCATTCAAAAGCTCTTCTCCGGATGATGAGATGCTCACTGTTGATCCCTTTTCATTTTAAAGCTCTTCTCCGGATGATGAAATGAAATGCACTGTTGCATCAAAATTAGTGAATTCCGCGACATGGAAATGAATTGGTTTCAATACCAAATCATCCTTGGTACTGAAATTGGCCACAATTCAAATTTTGTTATTTGGATGACTATTAATTGCCTTTGGAATCCTAGAGAGGATGAGAAGGGCTTACCAGCCACGGGGAACAAGAGAAGGGCTCACCAACTAGCGGCCATGGGGCGGAGGCAGGGTTTGAGAAATGTCATGCGGTGGATGGTCGTCGGGGCGGCCGTGTCAAGAGTGAAAGCAGGGGCATGGCTCAATTGAGGATTAGGGCATGCAAGCATAGAGAATATTGCTTGATAGTGGGGTCAAATTCCAATTCTGAATATTGCTTGGTATTGCGGGCTGTTGCTGTTGCTTATTGCACTAGCAAACAGCAGCTTGGTATTGCGATGTCATAAGCTGCTGTTGCTGCAGCTGCTGCTACTTCTCTTTCTCTCTCAAGTCACTGTGCAAACAGCAATAGCAGGCTGCAACAGCAGCTTATTGCACTAGCAGCCATTCTTAACCATCCAACGAGCTGCATTTGGAGCTTGCCAAAACCAATTCCAAATTCAGAGGCTAAATATCTACTCCATCCATTCCACAATAAGTGTCGTTTTGCCTCCTGAGAAAACCTTGACTAAATATATTTTTAAAACTATTAATATTTATAGTACATAATTAGTATCATTGGAAAGATCTTTAGATTTAGTTTTTAACAAATTTATTTAGAAATATAAATATCACATGTATTTTTTACAAATTGAATTAAACTTGTAGCACGACCACCCAAAACGACAGTCTTCTTAGAATGGAGGAAGTACGATTCTATATCAAAACAGGGTTTAAGGCATTTTCACCAGCCTAGCCCCTTGGTTGCTTCCTGCTGCATCAGCAATTCAACATATAATCTCGTGACCATGTTACAGACTACAAATCTTTTGTAGTATCCTCTCCATCCACTCAAGCATGAAATAATCTACAGATTAAAATCTTTTATAATGCCCTATCCATCCACAAACAATCGTCGGAGTCGGAGACAAGGGTTGGTGAAAATGCCAACAGAGTGCGAATATTCACATCTATCATAACAACACATGCCTATATCTAGTTACTTCAGGCATAAGTGAAAATAATCATTGAGGACTTGCAAAAAAAAAATGTTACTCACATTGTGCCGGTTTCAGTCACCAGGCATGTGAGCATATATATTGCGTTATAAATCGAATCAGGGCTCTGCCACAAATGTACCAATACACACATCTCCTAGAATGATAATAACTTGGCAAACAGTAGTTACTCTTGATCTGCAGTAGTCTCTCTCTGTGGTCACCCTGAATTTTGATCAATAGCCCACCAGGCGTGCGTCTGTGCGATGAGGAAGGCTGCTCCGAGCCCCCAAACCTCTGCAACCGCAACCAGCCTGCAAATTTTGCGTAAACAGCAACCATAGAATGCTATTTGTGATTTATCGCCACAGCTTCCTTCTTCAAATATTTTCATCTACTACAAACACTAAAAAAAATTAGAAGCGTCTTACCACTTGCGATGCAAAAGGCAGCATCCTTTCTGGTGGCATGCCAGTACATAAACCTATTCCCCAAAAATAAGGCGATCAGTCCATGTGAGCTCAAAACTGTAGTCAGCAATTGCAACCATCTCACCATATAGAACTGCTCCAATGAATGCATCTCCTGCACCAGTTGTATCAATGAGCTCATCAGGTGGTATAACTTCGGCTGTACCTAACAGTAACCTGCCACTTATGGACCCCACTCCATCTGCACTTATTCTCAAATTAGCCTGAAAAACAAGGACAGCAGCAGAAACAAGTTTGTTACGTAACTTACTATTCAAAATTGTTCAAAATAATCAGTCATGAATTTAAAACCGACAGCTGCTTGATAGAGCTCCAGACAATGTGTTAGTCTACAAACAAAAATTTCTATGCGAGTGTTGCCACTTGTTTCAGATTAACATTTCGTTATAAACCAAACAACTTCAGCATATTTGCAGTGTTTTAGGCTTTCTTTGTATATATTAGTGCAGCTCTGACCCTGCATTCAATCTTTAATAAGATGATGGACCAATCCCATGTTGCATATATGGTATCATTTTTCTTTTTTTGAAGTGGAACAGGAGGAGCAAGCCCCTATGGTGGAAAATATATTAATAAAAGGAAACGGAACAGGGTACAAGATGAAGAAAGAAACAGGAAAAGCATATAAGATATCATACGTTAGAAGTAATGCAATTTGGTGTCGTAGAACTCCGATCAACTTTCTTCTCCAGAGATTCCAACAGTGCCTCTATCTCTATTTCATCTGCCTCAGAAGCATCTGTGAGGTATGCAAGGAAAAACAACACTGAACCCATTGCCGGTAGATGCACAATGGCAGGTAGCCATGTATTATCGTAAATGCTTGGCTAACATGGACATGCAAAGATAAGAGAAACATACCTATTGTGCTTCTTTCAAGCATTAAGCAACCTTTCTCCCCTAGAGTTACAATAACAAATTTGATCTTTGGTAATCTTGAAAGCATGGAAACTAAAGCAACTGGTGTTGATGAGGCTCCTGTCCAGGCCTACAGAATTACATTGTGGAAAGAATAAAACCCACAAGATACCAACAAATTAAACCTGCTTAACACATCCATCAGTTCAAAACATCAGCATGATGGAAATTTGGTTCTCAATCACCAAATACAATTGTGGTAAGCCAATTGCATATAACCATGCAAAGCTTAACCAACAATGTAACTGCTCTTCGAAGTAGATGGTAAAGCCTTTCATAGTACATACCAATATACTCAAGACAGCGCTAGTTACATAACAAACAGATAGATATACTACTAGAGACTACTGTAAAGCAGAGATCAAGCAGATTTGCATTCAGAATAAATGATACTGGGCCTAATGTCATGGAAAGAAGTAAATTCTTGCCTAAACCAGGGTAAATTTAAGCATCTCCATTTATAATATGGAGAACTTGGTCAAGAATAACAATTTGCCAGAAAACTTGACAACAGCCAATTGGAAGCGTATTGAGTAGAATTTAGCAGTTACGCTCTTTTGCAAAAGAACAACTTACCTGAGGAAACTTTGCAGAACATACAACATAGGATGCAAAATTAAGAAGCTCATCCAATCCCTCCCTCTTTTTTTCAGCATCGATTAAAATAGGGATTTTTCTTTGACTTGCCTGCACTGGATTGTCCCATAAACAAAGATCAGTCTCAGTAGCAGTGCAGCACAGAGAAAAGGAGAAAATAACCAGATTCAGTTTTTGTATGACACAATACTGTGGAAGTCACAGATGTGCAAGTGGACAGAACTATAACTTTGCTATTTGGAGCCACATCTGAAATGGCTAATATGGCAGGAAAAATATTACCTCTTCTGCAACGATCAAAGCAGTCTCATGCAACCGCACATCAAAATAGACCATGTCTGCACCATCTAAAGCTGCAAACAAGTTTTCCTTTGTGAGCTCCTCTGGCAATAGCGGGGGATAACCGGGAGTGTGTATGCATGTACGAGTTTTCCTGAGAAGCAGAAGGGGAGTGCTCTGGATAAGCAGTAACAAAAACAAAAGTTGGCAAAAATATGCATCAACTATTGAAGCAAAATGCCACTGAGTTTGTCCTTCAGAACTCACGTCTGGTTATCAACAATGATGTAGGTGAAGGGAGAATTCCCATCCTCAGCAACCTGGAAAAGGAAGTGTCACAACTCTTATAGCTGTATTGAGTGCCTGTAAGCAATTCTACATGGTGACATGATGCATACGAGCATGTAGGATGTGTCGATGCCGTCATCTTGCAGCTCCTTGAGGATGTTTCTTCCTTGAGCATCATTACTAACCTGGATTGGAGAGAGGTCGTTGACTGACTTAGCTGTTGTTGCCTTGACAGGAAAGAGAGATATACAGGGAAGGAAGAAGGGTACACTAGTGAGTACTGAGTAGTGACCTTGGAAATGATCCTGGGGCGCAGGCCGAGGCGTGCAGCTGCAGTGAGGGCGTTGCCCGTGTTGCCCCCTCCCTGCACCTTGAGGGCGAGGCTGCGGATCTTGTCGTCGGGGTTGGGGAAGGAGGCGACCGTGGCCAGATAGTCCACGGACGCGGCGCCGCAGCCCAGCTGAAGACAACAAAATCGACGGCGGGGACGCGCGCGGGGCGGTGGGCCGTGAACGGAAAAGGAAGGAAGGAGAAGAATCGAATCAGAACTTGTGAAAGGGAGGGATGGAGCTCGTACCACGATGGGATTGGCGCTGTCCGCGGTGGAGGCCGAGGCCGAGGCCATGGCGATGGCGACTGGAGGTCGGTGATGGGGACGAGGAAGAAGAGTGTGGAGAGGAGGAGCGGCCAGCTGCAGCGGCAACAAGAAAGCCACCATTTTTGCCGTTTTCTGTTGCTGCTGACTTGTTGTTCGTCGGTTTTTTTTGTTAATTGAATTAAACTTACTAGTCGGAATACAATAGTCGAGAGAGGATGGATGAGTTGCGGATGTTGATGACGGAAATTCGATTTTGATGGGGAAGTATATGAACAAGGAGCTAAATCTGATCTCTAGTTTCCCTTTTTTCTATTAAAAGTTGCAAAAGCTTTCACTTCTTTTAAAGGTGGCCGGGCCTTTTTGAGGATCGAATGGGCTCGGCACCCTCTGCCACTTTCCAGCCGAATTGGGGATTGTATGGCCTTGTGTGCACGGACAGTACCTAGCACTCGATTCTTCGGCTTCAAGAACCAAACCCGATGGTCGGGTTGGAATCCAAGAAAATGCCCCCAAAATAATGCCAAACACTTTCTAATCTTTAGTTCTTTTACTTCCTTTGTTCAAAATTATAAGATAAGACATTTTGAATTTTTTTTAGAGTTTTAACCCAGCCTTTTAACTAGAATCTAAAGGCCAAGAGTTCATTACAGTATATTGAGAAAACTCCAACTAAAAGAGAAGAAACAAAAAAGAAACAACCTCTTCCTTCAGCAGAGGAGGAAACCGCTGAACCTAACCTACCACAAGAGTATATGCGTCTGATGTAGGCACCACCAAAATCTTCGATCACTCCGCAACAGAAAAAATGAAACTAAACCCTTACTTCAGTTAATTAATTTTCAACAGAGGCACGAAGACGCCACCCATTTAGCACTTCAAATTCGTTAAAGACATGTTTAACTCCTACTTCCTCCGTCTTAAATTATAAAACATTTGATTTTTTGTGCTCTAAGTTTGACTACTCGTTTTATTTAAAAAAATTTATACAAACTTTGTCAAATTTAAGTTATTCTTGAAGAAGTTCTATTAGTAAAGCAAACCATGATAAAAAGAAGTTATATTTTATAAAATTTTTTGAATAAAACGAGTGGTCAAACTTATGTTAAAAAAGTCAAATGTCTTATAAATTAGGATGAAGGGAGTACTACCTAAAACTGAAGCTTCTGAATGCATTTTGATATTTATAGATATATTAATTTTATTATGGATCTAGACATAATGTATGTTTAAGTGCATAACAAGAGCTATACATTTAGAAAGTCAAAACATTCTCCTCCTCCCTTGTGGTGTTTTTGTCCTTTAGTTGTGCCGTCTCCTATCCAAGCTCCTCGCGCACAAGGGACTTGAGTGAGCAGGCACCCGAAGCTCCATCCGTCAAGCATACCTACACGATTAGGCAGACGATCGGCGACTGCTTTTCATCTTTGCGCGGTTCACCGACCAGCGACTGTGTTCTTTATCGAGTGAAGGACTACATCGATCACCGCTCGTGAGACTACACTGCATAACTCTGCTTGCGTCAAGCCACGATAAGGTTAATGATGGTAACAGTTACCTTGCCTCGGGCTCAGCTTCCACTTAAGAGTGCAAAGTAAACTCATCTAAGCATTTGGTTATGTGCATTGTGGATCTATGGATAGAATCCAATACAACCTTTTTTTTTTGCAATTATACGGTACAATTCGGACACCCACAACACACACAAACCCTACACTCATGAGCATCTTCGAAGAATAATCCGTCAAATTCTCAAGATTGATAAAGTTACCACATACACTTTGTTGTCGACAAGAACAACACCATCTATCACTAAAAGCACAACGATGTTAAATCCTACCAGGACCTGAGCTGCTCCTAAAACTCTTTCAACGACTGGGCTACAAGCCTTTTCGTGTATCTAGTATACTTTGTTCGGTAGCAGGTTTGCTCATGAGCGTTAGTGGCATATAGTACATGTTATCTTGTCTCGGGATTAAAGCACGTCGTAATAAAATGGCTATACTCAACGGAGAAGCATCCAAACACGATTAGTTTAAGGGTGGGTGGATCGGATTAGCTAGCTGAGTGGTGAAGGCAGCAATCTGGCTGTGACGATGTACATAATACCTATGCCCTGAGACCGCGTCGCGTCGCGTGTACGGGAAGCCGAGAGCTGTGCGTGCGTTGCGTCATTGCGTGCAATGCAATAGAAGCATCAAAAGGAGAAGACCAAAGCAGAGTACGTAGCTCAGCTGTGACGGAAACGGAAACAGTCCTTCAGTTTCAGTTCCTCAGTGTTGCATTCGGCGTTGTCCATGTCTTGTCCGTTTGGTTTGTCGGTGTCGCAGTCGCACTTTGCACAGAAACAGGCATGGACGACGACGACACGGAGATCTACTACTGTCTCCTGCCCATACGCATCGATCAGCATACAGGGGGCGGACTACGGAGGAAGTAGTAGTAGTAGAGGAAGAGGAGCAGGAGACAGCGAAACGCACATTAAATTGAGCAACGGATACCCTGTCATCATAGCGCAGCTCAGCGCAGACTGTGGCAGCGGAGCATAGTGTGTGCGTCCAGCGTCCTTGTGGTGAGGGAGAGAGCACCAGCATGCAAGCGCTGGCTGGTTCATGTTGAAATAGTAGAATTCATTCAAGGCCTGGCCTGCTCGGTAGGTGAGGGAGGTGGTGGTGGTCAACATCGAATGCCCTCACTCACACACACATGGTCATCGTCTATCTATCGTCAGGTCCTCGGTCCTCATCTTGCCTTGCAATCTTTTATTTTTACTACTACATCTTGAGCTGAGCTGAGCTGACTAGCAGAGCAGAGGGCCCTCTTCTACTCTTCTTCTTTCTCCCGTTCCAGCCCCTTCCCTTGTGGTGTGGCCTTGCTGAATTGAGAGTCACCACTTACCACCTCTTGGTCCATTCCATTCCTTGTCCAGTAGTGCACATCATCACATTGCGACAAATGCAGCTCTCGGCGGACAGCAGGAAGAAGCGGCGGCGGCGGCGGCGGCGGAAGCTGGCACCGGCACTGGCAGCAGCATGCTCCTCGAGATCTGCTGCCGGCGCCGCCAAAAGGTCAGTGTCATTATCAGTGCTGCTGCTGCTCTAGCCCCGGCGGCGGTGGCGGTGGCGTGGCAACAACGCCGTGCGCATTATCTCACTGCTCCGACGGCGCCTCCTCGTCGCCGGCAGCGGGGGCCGTCCGTCGCCTCGGGGCCCAGCAGCACAGGCTGACGATGCTCCTCCTCGCACTGGCGCTCCTCCTCGTCCTCCCACCTTCTCCACCGCATCTCGTCGCAGGGGCGTCGGTGTCGCCCCGGAGGATGGCGAGGATCCAGAGGCATCTCGACAGGATCAACAAGACGCCCGTGCGCTCCATCCGGGTAAGAACAAGACGACGGGGGTGCATTTGCACTAATTAGCAAGGGGCCGATCGATCGGCTCCAACATCAATGCAACAACAACAACAACAACAAACCGTGTTTTTGTTCTGTCCGTATGTACGCATGGCTGATGCCTGATGGAGCCGACGGTGGGTCGGTATTGTTTTGTCGTCTATCATTTTCAGTGCGCGGACGGCGACACCATCGACTGCGTGCCGGCGCACGAGCAGCACGGGCTGGAGCACCCGCTGCTCAGGGCGCACACCGTCCAGACGGAGCCGCCGGAGGCGCCCATGCCGAGGGCCCGCGGCGGGCGGCGGCGGATTCGTCTTCCCGGCCGCGGCTGGTGGCGGTGGCGCTGCGACGTCGACGGCGACGAACGGGAGCAGCAGCGGCGGCGGCAGCAGGAGGAACGGGAGGTATGGCGCGTGGCAGACGTGGCACCACGGCGGGCACTGCCCCCGGGGCACGGTGGCCGTCCGGCGGACGACCGCCGAGGACGTGCTGCGCGCCCGGTCCATCTCCCGCTTTGGCCGCAAGAGGCGGCACAGGGACGCGGCGTTCGCCGCCGCGCGCGCGGCCAACGCGCCCGACGTCATCACCGGCAATGGGCACGAGGTGAGCCGCCGGCCAGTGGTTTTCATTTGCTGCTGATGCTGATAGTGTAGCCAAGTACTTGTACTACGCATCCAGTTAGAGAGTACGGAGTACGTTCGCGTTAGGATTGAACGGTCGATCGGTGACGACGACGCTGGTTTGAACAACCAGAGTGACTAACTCGATGGTACTACGTACGGTGGCATGCCATGCCTGTTGTTGCCTGTCTGATGAATGGGGAATCAACAAATTGAATTGAATTAATTGGGATTGAAGCGGGTGCTGATGGATCGGAATCCGATGGAGGACAGGCGAGAGAGGGCAGGCACCACGCACCAGGCAGTCATGATGACTGGAGCTGGAGTGAGGCCCTCCCGGAGTGAGTGAGGACCGGGCGGCCGGCCGGCGCGGCGGCGTGGTGGGTGGCGCGCAATAAGTTAGCAATGCAGGGGGATGCAATGCAGTGTGCAGAGGAGGGAAAGGACGACGCCGCTGCAGCTACTGCAGCGGCAGGGGAGGAGAGGGAGAGGAGAGGAGGCCACGCATGGCCGCCATTACTATTGTTCCCACCAACATTGAATTCAATTCACATCGGTCGCGGTCCATCGCGTCTTCTTCGTTCGTACTAGAAGACGTACGTACGTACGTAGATATATATATACTACTCCGTCCCGTCGTCTTCGTACGTATAAGTTGTATAAAATATATATAATATTTATATCCCCGAATAAATTTATATATATATATATAATTATATAATATATATTTAATATTTATAAAAATTGCCAACAATTGATATAGGGGACGGAGGGATATATGATACTAGTACGTATATCCCATCGCTAGCATACAAGTATTATGTATATACTTGTAGTAGCTAGTATGCGTACTCCGTACTCCCTCTAGGTACGAAATAAACTTGGGCCTTGTTTAGTTCGTGCGCAAGTTGTAAGTTTTTCCACCCGTCTCTCCATCATATCAACTTCTACCATGAATTTTTTAGTGAAAAAATAACTAATTCTCTTTATCAAATTATTTTCTTGTAGCGTTTCGTTTGTATTTGGCAAAATATTATCCAATCGTGGCCCAATTAGATTCAAAAATGTTCGTGATTTACAAAAATAATTAGTTATTTTTTTTTTATATTTAGTTTTTATATTGTAAAAATGATGTGATGGAGAGATTTTTTCACCAAAAAAGAACAAGGCCTTATATAGTTTGGATCATGATTGGACAATATTTGATTGGACAAATTACAAATATAAAAAGTGCTACAGTTACTCAGATTACAGAAACTTTCGATCTGAACAAGGCCTTGGTCCATATTCATCTCTGTGAGGCCAGGGAGTGGCGTGCTCTCGACTCAAAGTGATTCAGTCAGTGCACCTTTGGAGCCGGACATTCATTCACCATGCATTCATCTGGTCCATGCATGCATATGCACTGCATCCATCACCAACAATACGTGGTGCTCGCCCGGACCAGACCGGTAAAAGTGTATCATCCGGTGTGGGGGGATGGATGCATGGATTGCTGAGGCAAAAGCGTGCTTCCATATGTGGGGAGGATTATGGGCGCTTATGGCAAAGGTGGTGGAGGAGTCGTACTGTCGTAGAGTATACGTTCTGTTCTCTAGTAAGTAGAGCAGGCATGCATGCATGCAGTAAAAGATTGTTCCGATCCGGTAACATACGCATATTTATTCAGAGGTGACTGGTGAGTGGTGTGAGTTAAATGATGAATGCGGGTGGGGTTCATTGGGCCACCCCTGCTGCCCTGTGCTACTGCTGCCTCCCTGCCTGCCTGCCCTAGGGGCATGCTGCTTGTAGTAGTGTGAAGTGAAGTGAATTCAATTCACTGTAATGCACACGTTGTGTAGATCCATCGTCTGTCTTTTGTAATGTTAACTCGGTCGATCCATTGCTAGATCGTCGATCGGCGTAGTATTGTAACAGGCACAACTATGTAATTAGTTAGTTTTTTATTTATATTTAATACATGTGGGAATATGTAATAATGATAAACATTTCCATCCGCTGGTTGCAGCTCGTGATTTACAACCCAACTGTGTAATTAGTTAATTTTTTTATTTATATTTAATACTATTTATATGCGTCGGCTTGGAAAAGCATGTAACTAAACAAGGCCTAAGTTAACTCGATCGATCGATTGCTAGATCGTCGATCGGTGTAGTATTGTAACAGGCACAGCTTAATTACTAGTAATATTACTGGTATGTATATGTAACAATGATGTACATTTCCATCCGCTGGTTGCAGCACGCGATCGCGTACACGTCGGCTTCGCAGCAGCCGGTGTACGGGGCCAAGGCCACCATCAACGTGTGGGATCCGGCCATCCAGGAATCCAACGGCTTCAGCCTCTCCCAGCTCTGGATCCTCTCCGGCTCCTTCAACGGCTCCGACCTCAACAGCATCGAAGCAGGATGGCAGGTCCGGTCCACCACACTAATCCCCTCTCATTTCCCCATTCCATTCCCATGCGACTGATGCGATCGATACCTGTTTGGATTATTTTCCATAGAGTATATAAATGAATGATGCATCTCTAAAATGACTCTAGGATATAATATTTTTGAAGGGTCCATCATTTTTTATCCTTAAATCCAAACAATTGGACATGATTTTAAGCCGTTTTTTCTATTTTTTTTTTGTCTTATCACAAAGAAATAAATAGTTTCGGTTTGTTTTTATAACAAATTAGCTGTTTATTTTTATGACTTATATATAACATAATCATATAGTATATGCATTCACATACTAGGAGTACTATATTTCTACTACTCTCAAGTCTCAAGTAGTGTCCAAATGACACTGACATTGAACACCGGCGGGTAAATGATGTAGATATAATATTACAACTGATGAAAGCAAGTACCATGTTCTACCATAGTAGATTAATATACAGTTAAGTTTTTTAATCTACCATCTCTTAGCTTAGCTTAGAGCTTACTACGGTCAACCCTGGCAATGGTCGACTGAGGGATCGAGGCCATTGCAGGATGCAAGATGCATGCAGTACTGATGCACATGGCCTTCTTAAATGCTTGGATCCATCGGTCGCGCAGAGATCAAGATCCTCGTCGATTATTGTTGACTCTGCAAGCATCCTCCCGCTCATCGAGCTGCACCTAAACTTCTCATTTGCTTGCTCGAGGTCAACCCATTCCCATGTACTACATGTCATGTGTGTGTCCAGTGTGCCTGCCTGGCTCTGTTCCTCTGCTTGCATGGTTGTTCACCCCAGTTTTATACTTTTTTGAGCTAGACTAGCTAGAAAGGCTTGGTCATACTAGGGCAGCCACCTCTCGGTAGGTGTTGCGGTACTGTCAAGGAGTCAATATATGACTCAACCTTCCTGAGTTCAAATCCTTGAAAATCAGGAAAACAATGAGGCAGTTTACTGGCGTCGAAAATGAGAACATCCACTTCATTAGGATTCGGAGCTTTAAGGTTAGGGTTCAGTGCTTCCCGCGGGTTTCCATGGTTGGCGGATTTATTTAGGACAATGTCAATCCATGTGTTTGTGTGGGATTAGTGTAGAATTTAAACTAAATTTCACACTAACTTATCCCAACACGTATGGATTCTAGTGGATACGTGGTCATCTAACAAGGCCTTATATAAGAAAAATCACGAGAAGGCTAACGGACCAGCAGTGATGGCCGTCACCATCAGTGAACCAAACATAGCCTAAATATAATGTCAGACATAGCCTAAATATTTCCGTAACAAAGAAAAAATATAGTGTTTTCCTCTCCGCCTTCCAATTCCCTTTAGTCACTCCAAAGTGACTAGAGAGGACTAAAGGCCATTTAGTTCCATTTAGTGTTTGGCTTCAAAGTGACTAAAGGAGACTAAATTTAGATGACTAAAGTTTAGGAGGTCCAAACCAAACAGAGCCAGTACTAAACAAGGCTACCAATATCTAGCTAAGGGAAAAAAAAAATGTACTGTGGTATATTGAGTACTACTACATTCGGCAACAACCAGCTAGTATAATTAGGCGGGCTAGCTAGCTTCGTTGTTCATGATAATTGCCCACATGCTTATCTGTGAGATATGCATGATTTATTCTCACGCACGCTACGTACCTACCTGCTGTTTGGTTGGGGCTTGGGAGCGTCACGCATGCAGGGACCAAATCATTGTGCCATGCAAAAACGTTTGCCATATACTACCTTAGTCTCAAAAAAAATCCCAGCAGAGTTTAACAAAATTTAAAGAAAATGGTATCAACATATGTATCCCCAAATGAGGTTATTACAAAATATATTATATGATTGATAACGATACTTATTACGTATCATAAATATTTGGTATTTGTCAAAATATGAGGCTAATTGACTCATAAAGAAGTGAGAATTATAGTTTTTTTATAGGACGAAGAAAGTGCATTTGTAAAATTCTTTATAGGATGAAGGAAATGCATAGGTAAAATTGCATCATGTCCGTCAGTCCACTTGGTTTATTTGATTTGAATTTTTGATAGATTGATCCCTTGGCTGTGAACAAAAAGTTGAATTATTATATATAAATGCTTTGATCCAGAAAAAAATCAATTCTAATTCTATCTTTACTAATATTTATTTATAAGGTCAAATAGGTATAATATAAATGTATTCTACGATGAATCTAATAAAACTTATTTGGTATCATGTATAGTTTAATATTGATATTTTTATAATAAACCTCTGATCAAAATGGTACTACATTAAAACTAAATATATTTCAGGATAAAGGAAGTAATAACAATTAATATATTCATATGTGATATGTCTATAATATTAATGCTAAAAATCTGAATCTGAAGCTGTGCACGATTTTTCTAGTCAGGTCAGCCCTGAGTTGTACGGGGACAGCAGGCCGAGGCTCTTCACGTACTGGACTGTGAGAACAATCTACCTGCTGCTCTGCATGTCTATCTATTTCATTCTTTGATTTGCATTGCAAGCATGGACCTATAACAAAGAACAACAACAACATAATTAACTATTGCATGTATATGCACGCAGAGCGACGCGTACGAGGCTACGGGTTGCTACAACGCGCTGTGCCCGGGGTTCGTGCAGACGAGCTCCCGCATCGCCATCGGCGCGTCCATCTCGCCGGTGTCGTCGCCGGGGGGCGCGCAGTACGACATGACGCTGCTGATCTGGAAGGACCCAAAGCTGGGCAACTGGTGGCTCAGCTACGGGGACCAGCTGGTGGGGTACTGGCCGGCGCAGCTGTTCACGCACCTGTCGGACCACGCCACCATGGTGGAGTGGGGCGGCGAGGTGGTGGACACCCGGCCCGGCGGCGTGCACACCGCCACGCAGATGGGGTCCGGGAGGTTCGCCGGCGACGGGTTCGGCAGGGCCAGCTACTTCCGCAACCTGGAGACGGTGGACGCCGACAACAGCCTCGCCGAGGTCGCGCTGGACGCCGTCCAGACGCTCGCCGAGGAACCCGGCTGCTACGACATCCGCAAGGCCTACGACGACGACGGCCAGCACTCCGCACGCGGCGGATGGGGAACGCACTTCTACTACGGTGGCCCGGGACACAACCCGGCGTGCCCCTGAACCCTGATGGCTGATGATGAATTGGTGATCTGAAATCTGATGAGCGGCTGGCCCGGCCCTGACCACCGTACCGTACCGTGCCATGGATGGACTATTACTACCACCTCTACCTGTGCATGCATTTGATTTAGTTTCATCCTCTACGTATATTAATCGATCGTCATCATGCTGCATCTTCTAGCCACAACTAGTAGATTAGTAGTATATGCACTAGCTTATATATATGCATCTAGGAGAATGTATCCGTCATGTGCTCCCTAGCTAGCCAGTCCAGTCCAACCATGCAATGCAATGCATGCTTCCACCTGTGTGTACGTGGCCAAATTTTGACGTACGTTACGTTCGCAGTACGTGCACGCTTTCGCTAATTCTACCTGTAAGGACTTGCAAACTGTAATTAACTGTTGATTTATCTGTTCTTTCAATCGATCCCTGCAAGGAAGGATTTATTCCAAAAAAAAAATGCAGGGAAGGATTTAAATTTTCATTTTCTCAAAAGTCAAAACATGATCGTCATGCATCGATACTGAGTTCGAAAACGCTGCCCATCTCCCTTGCTAATCTGCCAGCACCGCTCGGCAGCTACCTACAGTCCGGAGGCACTAAGGTCCAAGGGTCTTTGTTTGTTTGGTTGGTGACTAATGCTAAAAGTTGGTCATGTCACGCCGAACTTTTTAGCATTCAATCTCCACATACAATAGATTTATTTTTATGCCAAAGCTTGCTACAAGTTTAACATCATATTTTTGTTCATCATATTTTCTTTAGCAGCCACAGTTTCCCAAGGTTTAGGTGCAGTAAGTTGAGATCACCAGAAAAAACAGGCCCCAAATTTCCATAACACACATCAAAATTCTACTAGTGACACCGAGCCCACCGGCACTGGGCGCCCACTTGCCCAGACTGTCCAGATGGGAAACTCAAAGCCGAGCCCAGAATTCTAACGGCCCAGCCTATCGGAACTTCGGAAGGATGGAGCCATGGAGGCCATTCTCAATTTCTCATCTCGCAGCTACCAAAACAGAGTTGCAAAACAGAAGTTTCCTCGTCACCTAAAAGACTAAACGGAGTGCAAAGTACTTTAGCATGGAAAAAAGAGCCAGTGAAATGACTTAGATGGCCACCTCATTTGACCTTAACTTTCAAACATTTTTTATCTATTTCTCTCTGACTTTCATTTCATTTTATTTTTTTACTTACAGACTTTTGTTTGTAGACGTCTTGCTATGGTCTTCTTGGGATATTATACTAGAGCCGCAAATATAGACCCCGGTTTGGGAACGTCATCGAACATGTCACATACTGTCGGATGGACGTCTGTCTAGTCATAGTTTCTTATAACAAATTTCTTGTCCTGTACGATGTTGTTGGGTATTTTTTAAAATGGGTACTTTCATAGCTGTCAAGTTTTGATGTGTGTTTGGGAAATTTGGTGGCCAAAGATTTGTTTCGGGGACCATATTGGTGTTCAAACATCATTATTTGTGTCCATGATAAAAAAAATTGTTATTTAGAAAAGGTTTAGTGAAACCTTAAAAACCACATACAACCAATAGAATTGTAAGATTATTCTAAAAAAATTTAGTTGCAAAAAATGCACAAAACCCGTGTAAAGTCAGATGTGTCAAGTATTTTCAACTAGAGGTAGTACTTGCCATTCAAGCAATTACTCTCCAAATGCATGGTGTAAGAAACTTATGTTTTTTTTAAAAAATTCTGCCACTAGAATTTTTGCCACAAAACCTGGTTTAACCAAGGGAACACTTAACTTTCACATCCAGGAGTGGTCAAGTCACAATAGTTTTAGGTTGAAAGTTGGATTGCGACAATTTCTGATACATTGAATTAGTTGTGTGTAGATGTCCACCACAGTAACACTTTATTTTGGGCTACCAAATTGACTGACAATAGATCGATATACAAAACTTGGTGTATATTTGGATCACGACTTGATGATTATAATCTAGATTATACATAGGATTATTATTATAATCAAAACTGTGAATTATAATAATCAGAGTATTTGGATCAATGGATTATGGTGGTTGATTATAGTTGATTAAAGTAAGAAATTTCTATCTTATCCTTTATATAATTTGACAAGTTGAACAATCAATTGGGGACAAGTTGGACTTTTAGCTTCCACAATTCCCTGTACCCTAGATTATTAGATAATGGTAATCAAGAGTTTTAATTATAATAACCAACCATGAATCAAAATTTTGTTATGCAATCTGATTATTAAAATTGAGCAGATATCCAAACATGGCCTAAGGCTATCCTTTTGTCTTTATCTCCATTTGATTCTCTACTAATCATCTATTATTGGACATAAAAAAAAATCATCCATGTATGTCTCCCTGCGTGATATTCCTGTATTTTTCAGAGGAGAATTTAGCAGTGTTTTTCATTATTACTCTATATATTTATATAAGGAAGAAATATATATATTGGGTTTATAAATAAGGAAGAAATATATATATACTGGGTTCACAAATAAGGAAGAAATATATATATTGGTTGGTTTTGTACCGCGGAGAAGAAGGGGAAAAAAAGGGTACGCATTTGCCGGCCACTTTTTGCCCGGTTGGAGTCCCCGTCTTCGTCGTCTTCTAGGCTCTAGCCTCTAGCGGCAGTGAGTGCGGGAGTATTGGCCGGCCGGCGGCGAGGCTGCTCCCCCTTGTCCTCCACTCTCTGCACACAATACATACGTATATGCTTGTTCTCCGTCGCCTCCGCCTCCGCCTCCGCCTCCCGCTGCCACGCCCTCCTCTCGTCTCCTCCTCGTTCCCCTCGACCTCTAGCTCCTCCTGCCGTTGGTCGTCGACGGGCGAAGGCAGAATAAGGGCCATGGCGTCGTCTCCTTCTCCCGCCTCCGCCGCGGTCGTCGCCGAGGGCTCTGCGGCCCGCCGCTTCTGGATCGCTGCCTCCACGCGGGAGGCCGCCTTCGCCGCGTACACGCCCTTCATCCTCTCCCTTGCCGCCGGCAACCTGCGGCTCGACGTCTTCCGCCACTACATCGCGCAGGACGCGCACTTCCTCCACGCCTTCGCTCACGCGTAAGTCCGATTCCCTCCTCCCTGATTCCGCCCGATTTGGTTCGCCTAACCACCCCCAGGACTGGACTGGATCTGATCTGATTCGTCTTTTCATCCCGTGGCGCAATCAATCAGGTACGAAATGGCCGAGGACTGCGCTGACGACGACGACGACAGGGCCACCATCGCCGCCCTCAGGAAGGCCGTGCTCCAAGAACTCAACCTCCACGCCTCCGTTCTGAAGGTCCTTTCCTTCCTCCCCACCCATATGTTTCTTATGGAATCCCCCATGAATGGATTAGTTGCTCGCCGTTACAGGCCAAGCCTCACCGCTGAGCCTAGCATCCTACTATAACATGATGATGTACACATGGATACCTTGAGGAAACTAGTAGTACTGATGAAACTAAGCTGTTCTATTTCAGTTTGGATCCTTGGAACTGAATTCATTTTAAAAATTATAATTTAAGCATAGATTAATTAACCTGATATGGCTGTATATGGAATATATTTGCATATTATTTGTAGCCATACAAGGGAGATACTTATATGTTGCAGTTCTACTGTAGAGAAGTGAGTTGAAGAGCATGCTATAAGTTGCAGAGTAGAAATATATCATGATGATCTATAGAATCAATTTCTATCTCCCACCCTATGAATTTGAGATAGGCTTATTTGTGAGCTTGGGAAAGTTGTGGAATGTTAAATTTCAAGCCAAATAGCCTAATCCATTAAGTAGATTCTAATTCCTCCAAAATGATGGTACCCAACTTTGACACTAACATATATCTTGATTGTGTATCTTAACTATTCTAGATTGTGATGTGCATATGCAACTTTGCTGCTTGCTCGTGCCTTAAATTAACTAAGCCATACCTGAGCAGTCCACTATGCCAACTGTGCACCTATTATTCACTTTGAAATCCTGTATCTATACCCAAAATGCTTACAAGCCAACATATTTTTTTTGTAATTCGGTTTAGTGTATATCTATAAGATAAGATAAGTCCTACCACTTCAATCTTGTCTGTCCTGTCTGGTGGTATAACTTATGATTAAATCATTTTTCTTCTTATTGTTAGGACTTGTTTTCGTTTCCTAGAGTTTTTCATGATAGACAACTGTCTTGACCATTTGATTTGTTGGAGTGAGAAGTTGATCACAGTCCATGCATCCTCCCCAAACGAATTATTTCACGTACTGTTTTTATTTTTAGTCTTCACTTCTCTCAGTACCTTTGCCTTCCATCATCATTACTTGTAAGCCTAACCTGCTTACCACCTAATAGATCTCTATTAACATGTTAACACTATTAAATCCAAAATCTTGCTAATTACATGCTGTTATTGTTAAGGGCATTTCAGTTTTCAGATATTTCACTGCATAAGAGATTTTTTTTTTTATGCCCCTTGAGACCTTATAACATACTAGCAAACATACAACGGGACTTTGAGGTTGTGGCGTGGTTACCTGAAATCAAGTCATGCTTTTCAATTCTTTCCGGAAAAAAAAAAAAAAAAAAGAGGAATACGTGGAGGGAGAAAAATAAAGTGGAATACGGTCACAGAAAAATCAAGAGGAACATGGACACAACAGGGAGAAAACCTGGAGGAATACGGTAAAGAAATCCAGGTCACATAGGGACAGGTAAGGGCATGAGAACACTTTGGGAAGGAGAAAAAGATGGACGGAAGAATCGTTTCACTCATGATTTTAACCCTAAATAGAGAGAACTTGAGCACACACTTCTAATTATACTGGTCAATGGTCATGCATTTTTATCTGGAAGTATGTAACTGTTGTATTCAATTAATTAAGGTACATTTTAAGGCTGACCAGCTTATGTGTTGTATAAGTTGCTAGATATATATCTATTGTTCTTAAAACTGAACTTCATCTTTCCTCTCTGATTCAATAACTGCTAACCAATCCTCTTCCCAACTTAAAATATTTTTTATTGATACTCAATCGGGTATCCTGCCTATTCGATTTGCAGGAGTGGGGAGTTGATCCTACCAAAGAGATACCTCCAAGTGCAGCTACAACCAAGTACACTGATTTCCTACTTGCAACTGCAGCTGGAAAAGTTGATGGCACAAAAGGTTCTGACAAAATGGTTACTCCATTTGAGAAGACTAAAATTGCTGCATACACTGTTGGAGCCATGACTCCATGCATGAGGCTCTATGCATATCTAGGCAAAGAACTCATGGCTTTCCTTAAACAAGATGAAAATCACCCATACAAGAAATGGATTAACACATATGCATCCAGTGAGTTTGAGGTATAGAATTATCATCTTTCTATACGTCAGTGGTCCTACATTTTACCGTAGTATTGGCTCATTTCAATGTGATTGGTTCATGTTCTGAATCATCCCTCATTTTACCCTCTCTTCCACAGGACAATGCACTCCAGATAGAAGAATTGCTAGACAAACTAAGTGTCTCATTAACTGGTGAGGAGCTTGAGATTATTGGCAAGCTCTACCAGCAAGCTATGAAACTGGAAGTGGAGTTCTTTTCTGCTCAACTTGTAGACCAACCTGTTGTAGCTCCACTTTCAAGATATTGTGATCCAAAATATAAACTCTTGATCTTTTCTGATTTTGATTTGACATGCACTGTTGTTGATTCATCTGCCATTTTGGCTGAGATTGCAATTTTGTCATTCCAAAAGGCAAGTCAAAGTGGGACTGATAATAACCTCGACCGTACAAAACCGGGAGACCTGAGAAATTCGTGGAACATGCTCTCTAAGCAATACATGGAAGAGTATGAGGCATGCATGGAAAGACTACTTCCTCCAGAAGAATGTATGTGCATCATGGCCTCTGATTTTCCTTTTATTCTATTGGTTTGTGATTTTGCAATATTAGATAAGCCATGCTTGAACCATTTAATGATTGTTTTTTTTTTTTGTTTTATTACAGCAAAGTCACTAGATTATGATAAACTGTATAAAGGCCTGGAGGTGCTAGCTGATTTTGAGAAGCTTGCAAATTCTAGGGTTGTCGAATCTGGTGTCTTGAGGGGAATGAATGTAGAAGACATCAGGAAAGCTGGGGAGCGGCTTATTCTTCAAGGTGGCTGTAAAAATTTCTTTCAGAAGATTGTAAAAGCAAGGGAGAACCCCAAATTGGATATCCATATTCTTTCCTATTGCTGGTGTGCAGAACTTATAAGATCCACCTTCTCATCAGGTAATCTTTGTCTCTCTGATGACAATGGCACCAATACGATTAAGCTAATTTGCTAGCCTGTGTTTTTGCTATAAGCTAACAATCAACATCTCAAATTTGTTTTTATTAGACAGTTCTTAACTGGCAGTTACTTTCCTTTGCATTGTCATGCTTTCATGCAGCCGGTTGTCTAGATGGTTTGAACATACATTCGAACGAGTTTGCCTTTGAGGAATCTGTTTCAACTGGTGAGATTGACAGAAAGATGCAGTCTCCGCTAGACAAAGTTGAAAAGTTCAAGAGCATCAGAAGTGACGTGGACAGTACAGGGCCAGTCCTGTCTGTCTACATCGGAGACTCAGTTGGAGATTTGCTCTGCTTATTGGAGGCAGATATCGGTATCGTCATTGGATCAAGCACAATCTTGCGTAGAGTGGGCAAACAGTTTGGTGTTTCTTTTGTCCCATTGTTCCCTGGTCTAGTAGAGAAGCAGAGGCAACTGACGGAGGAAGATGCATCCGTGTTCAAGGCACGGTCTGGAGTCCTTTATACGGTTTCTAGCTGGTCAGAAATACACGCCTTCATACTGGGAAGTGATTTCAGCTGATGGATGTGCTGCTGCTTTTCTCCAATTTTTTCCTTGAGAAGCAAAAAAAACTTTTGCTGGTCGATGCTGATGCACATGATACGTAAATCCCCAATGTGGTCATTTTATGAAAGCCACATGTCAATTCTGGCTACCACCAGTATGTATGAATGAATACCAATACCAGTTTGTGGTGTGGAATGGGTTAAAGCTTGTACCCGTGAATTGTGATCAATGTTTCATTGATTCGTCCTTATTGGACTAATTTCCAGGTGGTTGCTGCTATTAAACTGCAGCAGCTACAGTATAAATAGAGTGGTATATATCCCCAAGTCCAAGTGTAACGACGACTGAATATTGTAGAGATGTTTGTTTTCAATTGGCAATAAATTACATATGATGATTGCTGCGCATTTGCTTGTTGTCTGGCTGCTACATGACCTTTATTAGAGAGAGAACCGTACATGCGTGTACTGCTACACATGTGTATGCTTACTCTGAATGATGAGGTACTGCTCGTTTTTATTTCAGATTCTCAGCAGGAACCGTACATGCGTATACTAGTACTAGGGCGCAATGCATGCTACTGGATGTATGCCGTATCATATGGGAAGTACAAATACTGATGATGCATTGTCTGGGGTTCGGATGGGTGCATAATATGATGAGATGAGTGGGTGCATAATATGATGAGATGATCGTCTGTTTTCGTATGCTAGTTGAAGGTGGCAGCGGCAGCGGCGGCGTCGACGGCGAGGATGGTGCTGAGGTTGAGCGGGTGCATGTACTCCTGGGGTCCGTTCATGAACTGGCTGACGATGATGCGGTTGGCCTTCTCCGTGGGATGGAAGTTGTCCCAGAATGCGTAGACGCTGCGGTCCGGGCAGACGCTGGAGGCGGCGGTGCAGAGCCCGACGCCGTTGTACGGTCCCTGGCCGCAGCACGCGACCTTGGAGGTGACGAAGCCGTACGCCGCCGGGTCGGAGATGAAGTCCATGTGCATCCGGTACGCGTTGACGGCGACGAACACGTCGGCGCCGATCTCCCCGTTGACGCCCTTGATCATCTCCACGAGCTGCGGGTTGTAGAGCGCGGCGGCGCGCTGGAGCTCGGCGTCGCACTCCCCCGGCGCGGCTGCCCCGCATGGCGAGCTCGGCGGGCGCGCACCCGAGCGGCCCCGACCCCGTGACGAGCACCCGGCGCGCGCCCAGCGAGTAGAGCTGGCGCAGGATCTTGGCGTACTCGGACACCACGTAGCGCACGTAGTCCGGCAGCGACATCTCCCGCGA
The DNA here is from genome assembly GCA_015844335.1 of Chrysopogon serrulatus. Taxonomy (NCBI): domain Eukaryota; kingdom Viridiplantae; phylum Streptophyta; class Magnoliopsida; order Poales; family Poaceae; genus Chrysopogon; species Chrysopogon serrulatus. Next base: position 57,845 of record JADLZL010001502.1, read on the forward strand.
CCGCGCCGAGAAGGGCACCAGGTAGTAGTTGTTGATGAAGTCGTTGCCGCCGAGCGTGATGAGCACGAGCGCTTCCCGGACGAGCCGCGCCGCGGCGTCGCCGCCGACGAGCCGGCTGACGCGGGCCTGGTACTGCTGGAAGTAGCGGAGCTGCTTCTGGATGCGGATGATGTTGGCGAACTGGACGCCCGTGTCGTTGAGGATGCCGACGCCCGCCGACGCGAAGTTGGCGCCCACCAGCAGCTTCCGCCCGTCGAGGTGCGGGCTCAGGTAAGGGAGCGCCGGCTCCGCGCCCAGGTGCTCGCTGATGATGTCCGGCACGTTCTTCCCGTTGGAGAAGCGCCCCGTCGCGCGGTGCGTCGGGTAGTCGAGGCCGTAGGGCGGCGAGTCCGCGCGCGCCGTCGTGGCCAGGTAGTTGTTGTTGCCGCTGTCCACCAGCGAGTCGCCGAAGACGAAGAAAGCACGAGGCGGGGTGGCCGTGGCCGTGGCCGTCGCCGGGAGCACCTGCTGCAGCTGCTGCAGGAGGGCGAGGAGGAAGCACGCGGTCGCTGTGACGGAAACCATTCTGTGATGCCTGGTGCTCTGCTGGCTTCTTTGCTGCTCAGCTGTGCGGGACACCTAGGAAGAAGAAATGGAGACAGTACGATGGTTTACACTACACTGATGATGGCTCTGCCTCACTGCACTGCATGGCATTTCGTGGCGGGGTCCCTATTTATAATGCATTGCAGTAGTGATCCATCGATCTGTCCATGCATCTCGTAGGGTGGAATGGGCGCATGGCAATTGGCAGCAGCAGCCCCGGTCGGCTCTCGGGGAGGTTCAACCACCCTGCCCGAGTCTTGTGATTGCGACGCTACTTGAAGAAGAAAGGAGTACGATGAATCGATGATTCTCAACTCCGCCTTTAACCGCGGCTGCGTAGACGCCGCCCTGCTCTGTCCTTGCATAACAAACCCGACACCACCGCATTTTTCAGGCCATTCAATTTCGGCCTTCGGCAGTGGTGGTAATTGGTATTTACCGTATTACTCCAGAAATCACAGGCCGCAACACAGGTTCATCAAACACCCCAAAAATGACTGGGAGTTTCAGCTACACGCTCTTGTTCCACGCGGCACATGCCGCACACCATAGCACTCATGCATTGCAAAATAAGACAAGAAATTGCCAGACACAAGATTTGCGAGTTCGTTCCCTTTTCTTTCTAGCAATGTGCATACAATGGTCAAATACAATGATTTAAGAGCCTTTTACATGTATGCCATTAAAAAAGTTGGTAATCTCACTGAAGGGTCTCAAAAGTTTGATCTATCAACAGCGTACAAGGTCGATAAAATTTTTTCTCCCACGTCATTCCGTCCATTTGTCCATCTAACGGTGTCAAACAGACATGTCAAATGACCATTTTACCCTCCAATGGGGCCCGTCTGTCAGCCACCCAAATACTCTCTCTCTTCTCTCTTCCCTTCCCTGTGCTCTGCCTGAACCACGCCGTGCTGCAGGAGGCGAACGCCGCGCCGTGCTGCACGAGCGGGAGGGCGCACGGGGAGCTCCGCGAAGCGCCGCCGTGAGCTCCACGTGCGAGCCGCCGCCACGAGCTCCGCCCGCGATCTCTCCGCGCACTGCTGCGGCGAAGCCGGGCCACCGTGAGACGCGGCGCGCGCTGCGCCAGCGCCACGCCCGCCGCCGCCGTGGCTGCAACCGCTGCGCACAACTAGCGCCGTAGCGCGCTTTCCCGCCCTGAAGCTTCGCGTGCCGTGCCGCTTCCCCGCGGCGCTTCGACTGCACCGGCGCGCGCCGCCTCCGTTGCCGCCGCCTTTCCGCGAGCTCCGGCGTGCCGTGCCGCTCCCCGCCCGGCCGCGGATCGCCGGGCGCGACCGTGCCTGCCGCCGCTCCCGCGAATCCCGCGTGCGAGCGTCTTCGTCTTCATCTTCGGGCGCGAGCTGACGCTGGGCGTCGTTTTCGTCTTCGTCTTCGCGCGGACGTGGCGTAGAGTGCTAGGCATCGGCCCTGGCTGCGGCCGTCATGGTTGGGGCCAACTTCAGGCCGATGTCATTCGCAGGGCGCGAAGCGCCGGCGGCGCCGGCCCGTGGGCCAAGACGCGGGGCTTCGCTTCGGCGCCGCTTCGGGCAAGATTGCCGACGTCGCCGGGTCCGCCCGCCGGCGCGCTACAGCGCGGGGCTACGCCGCTTCGCCCGCTATCGAGGGCGCGCGACGGCGCCCGGCCGCCGCTGGGGCACGCGGGGGGGCCGCGAGGGCGCGCTGGGGGCGCCCGGCCAGCGCTGGGGCACGTGCAAGGGGTTGCTGCCAGCGCGGGGCGCGCAAGGGGGCCACGAGGGCGCGCATGGCATGGCGCCGCGAGGGAGCTTGTCGTGGGGGCATGCGTGGGGGGCTGCTCGCCACCATGCTCCGCACGCGGGCGCGAGGAGGAAGGGAGGTTGGGCGGCCGTGGCCATGGTGGATAGAGGTGGGGGGTGGATAGGAGGGGGGGGGGGGGAAGGAAGACGAGCAGATAAGATAGAGGGGGGTTGAGGATGCAACCGACAGGTAGGGTCCACTTGTCGGCCGGTGTGATGCAGGGTGGAAGAAGTAAGCCTGAGGGTATTTAGGACATTTACACTGATAGGGCCCATATGTCAGGGGTTCCAAACGGCTGAAAACGAACAGAGCATGGATGGAATGGCGTGGGAGAAAAAATTTCATCGACCTTGTATGCTGCTGATAGATCGAACTTTTGAGTCCCTTCAGTGAGATTGCCATCTTTTTTAATGGCATACATGTAAAAGGCTCATGATTTAATCGGGGTACCAAACAAAAATGTGTAAATGACACCAGTTTTTTTTTTCCATGAATGAAGGCATAATGGATCTGCAACAATTAAAAACTCAATACAGGGCTGCCCAAGTCTCTCAAGCCTCAACTCCATCCTTGCAGAACATGCTCAAACTTGTCATGAGTTGTTAATGTTGATATCCAGGTCAGACAGCATGCTAGCTAGCTCCCCCTTGCGATACAGCTTCACAGTGTCTGCACCATAAGAATAGGGCATGCCAGTATTAGCAACCAAGGACAGATTTTTTTTCCCCGTTTCTACAATAGAAAAACAGGGTACTGTGATTGTGGTAACAAACTAGGGAAACACAAATTCAAGTATCTGCGGCCCCTGCAGCATCCTCTGGCAGATGCTAGCTGCTTAGGAAACACATTATTCTCGCAGACTCACAGCCCACCTTGTAATGCAGATGCAGCCATAGCATAACGCAGGTATTCAAAGCAAAAATTGAAGATGGATGTCCTATTTGCTTCCATTATAATCCTAGAGATCATTTGCTGTCATTATCTTTCTAGTGTTATGCATAGAAGGAATTTAAGATGGATGGCCTTTGCTTTAATTATATTCCTAGTGTTAGAAGATAAGAAGAATATGTATGTTTGGCTGAGCTGAATTGCAGCAATTGGCCTCTCAAATACAAGGCTATGTTGATTTACCCAAGTGCAGATGCACCAGGGTGAAGGAAAAAGGTGCTAGTAGTTGAATCAATTTTACCATGTGGTACTTCTACTACAATTTTACATGTTTCATGCTTGAGGAAGATCGTATAGATTTCTTAATATACACAGTGGAGTATGCACCAGGGTCATTTCTAATCTAGCTTCACCCCTGTTCATGTAGAAGGAATAGCTTAGCGCAGGAAAAATACTATGAGGTTTACATACACTCTCATCTAATCTACAGGTGGACATCATCATTTGCCACATTGTATGTATTATATATTATATATGCAGTATATAACTGTAAATATTGACCAGCATTCAACAAAGAGCACATGTATAATACCTGTACAGCCACCAACATGCTTTCCACCTGGAATAGAACAAAACAATTATTTAAAGAATGAGCCATACAATGTAGATTGAAATAAGATGCATGCGTGAATTAACAAACTACAGTTGGGACACATGTGTTGGTATTGGCACTTAGGGGCACCAACTGCAAAAATCCCTACTTGATATGAAAAATCATTGAGTGATTTTGCTACTGAGTCATGAATAAAAGAAAAGAGCTAGTCTAGACAGTAAAACTGACGGTGAGAAAGGGGAAGTTGGCATACCGATGAAAACATTAGGAACAGTAGACTGTCCAGTCAGCCTCTCTAGTACCTTTTGTAGTTGTGGTCCTTGAGCACCTGAAAGGGATTAGCTGTCAGTTGCATAAGAACATCACCATGAAAATTGATATAGAATCACTACTACTACACTTTCTCATTTTCAGCACGAAATAACTACCAAAAAATCACAACCCGGTCATGTGACCTAGTAAAACACAAAACACAAGCATAGCGAGGGTACATTTAGATATGCTGACATGGCCAGCTTAACTGGCACACTCAAAACACATAGGAATAAAAAAGTATGCTGAAGTCCTTTGTGCCTATGAGCATGCCAAATGCATTATGTCTGCTGAAGTCCTTTGTGCCTATGAGCATGCCAAATGCATTATGTCGGTATAGTGGTATGAGTAAAACAAGTATATGCAATAGTTCAAGCTACTGTTCAGCTGGTAGTGCTTTTGCAGGATTTGTAGCTGATAGTGATGAAGAAGAAAATCAAATGCAACTATGAACATGTGGGTTCTGAAAGACCATATAACAGGTTGGCAAAGTGGAGAAAATGAGAGTAGTAGCCTGAACAGAAAACTGTGTATGAATTCCATGAGGCACAAAATAGTGCACAACTATATTACACAGGGCAAAAAATGGGTATGGCCATAGCACATTTGGACAACTGAACTCCATGGTAGGACAAGGAGAATCACAAGCCACAAGACATTGATGCTTAGATGTTGTGCTTTCACAGGTTCAGGTTAGGTAAATTTTAACCTACACCTGTTATATGCTTTGGCAATAGCGATTGTCAATTACCATGGTGTTAGGTGTGCAGGAGCACCTTTTCATGCATGTATATACAATCAAACAATTATAACGGCCTCAACCAGTCAACCACAATTGGCCAGGGGTGCAGCGAAAGAAACCATAAAGTTTGAACAGCAGAAAACATCTCCATCTCAAAATCACAAAAATGATTCAGTAACATTGCCACCTGATTGCCCCCAGACATGGGATATAGCACGGTAGGACAATCAATGCTAATGATACACGATTTCATATATGACAGCCCTTAGTGAATCTGAATTAAAGAGCGGTACTCAGTTCAGTTCCACAGAGAGCATTACTGTGGAAGGAAGGACATGATGGGAAAAAGGGGACGAACCGAGATGGTCGAGCTCGATGACGTGGGGCTGCACACCGATCCGCTTGAAGAGCGCCTTCACCTCCATGGAATATCTGCCGACGTTGAGCACGGCACAGAATCAGTCAATCAGATGAGGTGAGGGCGAATCGAACGAAGCTAATGAATCAACGCTAGGACGCTAGGTTTGGTTCAGTTTGGGGGCTATTAATCTTACGAGCACCATGACTTGGAGTAGATGACGACGGGGTTGTCGGACACCGTCTTCTTGACGGAATCCTCCATCCGCGAACCGAAGGAAGAGTCCGGCGATGGAGAGGAGGAGGAGGCCCTGGCGGCGATGGCTTTGGCGCGACGTGCGGCGAGGGCGAGGGACAGACGGGGACGAGATAGCAAACAGGGGAGAGAAAAGGGGAGGCCAAGGGTGGCCGTGGGAAGGCGGCACAGGGTCATACCCGACTGCGGCGGCGGCATCTGAGCCCGGCGGCGGCGGCGGTGGCGGTGGCGGAATCCCTCTCGAGTCCTCTCGTCTGTGTCTCTCCTCCGGCCGCAGTGATATTTAACGTTTTGCCACCGTTAGAGGTGTGTTTGGTTACGAGGTCCACGTGGGTTGGGTTTTTTTTGAAAAGTACTATGTATTTCTTTAATCTCAAAATAAAAATTTATTATCATAACATATTCAACAAATTATCTAATGATATTAATTTTGTATACTACAATAAATACTAATATTTTCTTATATAAATATAGATTTGGTTAAAGTATGTGGTCCAGTGGTAGGACTGTTTAGTGGAACGCTACCCATCAAAGATCAAATCCTAGTTTTCACATATTTTCTAGAAATTTTCTAAGATTTATCGTCAATTTTTCTAGGATTTATCGTCACTACGCATTAAGTGGTAAGCCAAACGAGGCGTCAATGATAATTTTAGAAATCTTCATATAGTGGGCTAAAAAAACTAGGTGATAATCTCCCCAGGCTAATTTATCATGCTCTTTGAAAACCCACCAGACCTGAAATCACAAGCCTGTAGGCTAGAAAGCTAGGTGACAATCTCTCCCAAGCGGCGCTTGGCACCCGACAGACGAGCCGCGGTGGCGGGAGGCGCGGTGGCGTGGCGGGGCGGGGAGAGGCGCGGCGGCGGCCTTGGCGGCGCCCCCCTCGACGGTCGCGCGGAGAGTCCGCGTCGTTGCCGAAGGGCCGCGTCGGTGGAAAGCGCGCAGCGGCGCAGTCGAGGCACCCTGCGGCTTCGGGCGGGGGTGGGTGGCGCTTCAGCAGCGCTAGCGCCCGACGGACGAGCAGCCAGGCGGGCGGCGGGCGACGGCGCGGTGAGGCGCGCGCCAGACGAGAGAGAGCCGACCGACTAGCTTCAGGTGGACCGAGAGGTGGTGGGGAAGGTGGGGAAGGAACCCTATTGCCGGGGGAATCGCCTCGAGCAGTGCGCCTCCTAACGCCGCCCAACGCCTTCCGCCGACGCGACCCGTCTACGCGAACGCGGACCCTCCCGCACGACCGTCGGGGGCAGCGCGCTTACGCGCCACCAGCCCGACCGCGAAGGCCCACGCGTGCGATCCCGACGACTAACGTTCCGCCATCAGCGCCGCCCAACGCCAGCTGCCCGTGCCCTGGGAGCTCGAGAGCTCGAGGAGGCACCTGCTGTCGAAGCTACTCTACAAGGCGCCAGAGGAGCCGTGAAGGATCCAGAGCCGGCTGTCTCTAGGAGCCTCCCTCTCGACCTGCTGCCGCCGCCGATGCGCAGCGGTAAGTCGGTTGCCGGCCTCGGAGATATTTTCTAGTTCTTGCTCCACTGTACAACGTGAAGCAGGGGAAAACGGAGATAGGCGGTGCTACACAGTGGAGTGACCAATATTTTGACCGGGGAAAACGACACAAGAGAACGTCGGTGCTCGTGCGTGTGGCGGTGTGGACGTGATATCCACGCGTTGGCCTTGCTGGTCAAGGGCAGCGCTGGGCTGGACCCGTACGAGTAGCTGGGGCCGGTTCCCCACTTCAAAGACTGTTTTTTAGCAGCGCATAGCTGCTCTTGCTGTGCAATCGGCAAAAAAAAAGAAAAAAGAAAAAAAGGCTGCTCTTGCTGTGCTTTTATTACTGCAAATCAATTATTCCAGTGTGTGAATCAGTTGGATGGTGGGTCGGAGAATAGTGAAGCAATACATCTTTACCAAGTTCCAAATCATCCGCAGCGCACCAGACCTATTGGTTGGTTCGCAGGGCTGAATGCTTTCCTACTACGCTTCCTTATGAAAACACTCTGTCTGAACTGTCGGGGCTTGGGGCAGCCCGAGGCAGTTCGAGAATTACGTAGCTTATGTGAGCTACATCGCCCATTGAAAGTGCATTTAGCACTTTAGTGGGTTTTGGATGATTGGATGACAATGCGATTAAAGGACTAATGCTGTTGCTAAGTGCTATACAGGAAATTGGTTATCTCACAGGTATTTGATGCACATGTATAAAGCCAAAATAATGTGTTGTTGTATGATCAATCTAGCTCAAACACAAGACAACAATGTAAATGGATTTCATGCAATGGCTTATATATTGTGAGATATTCATAACTATGATGAAAGCAAGCACATTGGCATTGGGTGTTAAAGACATGTTGAATTGCGTATATATATGTTGGTCTCACATTGGAAGCTTGCTAGTATGAAGATTGAAGAAGACGACAATACAAATGGATATGTACTCTAATTGATGATTCAACACATGATGCGACTTGATGGCTAGAGAAGGTGAAGATAGCAAGGAAAGGCTTCGAGGTACTAAGCAAGGGTGAAGGGCAAGCGATGGCTTGGTGACTGAAGAACCTAGCTAGAGCAAAGAAGAAAGTACTTGCATTTAGTCGAGATATCAATCAAGCTATGATGGTTGCATTTGTGTGAAGGATCAATATCACAATTGGTGAGAGGGTAATGAAAATGACTTGGTCCATTTGGAGTAACTCATATCGGATGAATGGAATCAAGTCACATGCTCAAGATGGCTATACTCGAGAGAAGAAAGATCAAGTGGACATGATTGCACCCTCAAGTGATGAATATCAAAAGCTATGACATTGAAAGTGATTGAAGGCAACTCAAGTGGTTCAATTAGTTTTTATTTAAAGCCTTGAGTTGAATAGGAAAGCCGTACTATTAAGAGGGATGCACCATGGTGATAGATACTATACATAAGTGCTCAAGACAACCCATGTGAGATCTCGAGTGAAAGAGAGCACGAGATCGACCGGGCAAAGACAGCTTCGTGTATACCGGACGCTGCGTCCGGTATGCATACGGACGTGTCCGGTATTCTCGGTTGTGCATCGTGGAGAGCTGTTTCTCGCCGCACGCGGCCGCTTCTTTGTAGCCTGGCTGGCGGAAGTTCCGGTCGCCGACCCGGAGGTTCCGCTTCAGGCCAGAGGTTCCGGTCTACGACCGGAAGTGATCTCTTGCACGCGACGCCTGCGCCCGCCTGCCCTGACCGGAAGTTCCGGTCAGAGACCGGAAGTTCCGGTAGATATGTTTTGTGGCAAAGCTCCAGGAGTTTCTTTGCACTGAGGGGCTCATACCGGACGTGTCCGGTATGCCTACCGGACGCGTCCGGTATGCTGCAACGGCTAGAAAACGGCTAGTTTTTCAAAGTAGGTATTTATACCCCCAAGCCTCCACCTTTGGAGGCTGCTGATTCTACTGGTTCCTAAGCCTTCCTAAAGCTTTGCAAACACTCTCCAACCCTCTCTTAGTGTGTGATTGATTCCAATTGCCAAATCCAATTGTGGGTTGAGTAAAATTCAAGATTGAGAGCAAGCCACCTCTTGAGCACTTGTGCATATTGTCAAATCTCGTGATTCGCATTTGTTACTCTTGGATCTTCGGTCCTAGACGGTTAGGCGTCGCCGGAGACCACCCAAGAGAATGTGGTGTGGCTCGGAAAGTTTGTAACGGTTGATTCCACCGCCGCAAGGGAAGGAATCAAATAGTGGAAGGAGGAAAGGGAGTTGGAAAAGACTCCAGCTAGGGAGACCTACGTGGTCCTCTAGAGTTGAGCTCAAGGAATCGAAGTTTGCAAAGACTTCGACTAGGGAGACCTTTGTGGTCCTCTAGATCAAGCCAAGCAAAGGGAGTTGAAAAAGACTCCAGCTAGGGTGACCTGCGTGGTCCTCGAGAGCTTGATCCTTGGATCACTCGCAGCTGCCTCAACGGAGAGTAGGACTTGAAGAAGTCCGAACTTCGGTAAAACAAATACCGTGTCTCGAATTCTATTTCATATTGTGTTTGTGATACACTTGCGGTATTTGAGGTTGTCTGCAGGTTCACCGAGCTCCACAGGTCATCCAGAGGTGTCAATGGCGGTGCCGAGCTTTGGAATCAAAAGGCGCAAGTTCGGGGGTTCCTCCGGAACCGTGTATCTGAGGACACATCCGGTGTGCATACCGGACGCGTCCGGCATTGGCTGAGCACCCTGGGTCGCCATTATACGCCCTAACTTTGTGTTGCGGGGTTTTAGCTCGTTGATATATTGTCCTTTGATTATATTCTTCTGTGATAATATTGTGAGGGTGGTTTAATTCTACGATTTGAAGTTTCCATTTCATTGGAAACTCCCATACTAATCGTTTCCGCACTTGAAGGTGTTAAATTTTTAGAAACGCCTATTCCCCCCTCTAGGCGCATCCTCGGTCCTTTCAAGTGGTATCGAGCAAGGACTCACTAAAAGCTTCACCGCCGTGAGAAAAAGGATGTCGACGTCTATCGAATTGGAGCCCGTGCTTCTCCGGAATGATGGTTCAAACTTTCTATCTTGGTCAATTCATGTACTCAATACTTTTAGAGATATTAGCCCTCTTGTTGAGCGTATTGTGGATGCTAGCATCTCTCTCTCCATAGTTGATTGGTGCAACTATAAAAATTTGACAAAAGAGGAAGAGAGATGCGTGCAACTCAACGCTATGGCATGTAATGTCATTTTGAGTACATTGAGTGCAGAAGTTCTTGATGAGGCTATCTACAATGGTCAAGCGCCGCCGGAGAGTGCTCATCTCATTTGGATTAGACTCTTTGAGTTGTATGGAAAATCCAAATGTGATGAATGCTATGTGTGGAAATCAATGGACAGCTCGTCTACCATGTCATACTGCAATAAAGAAGCCTCAAGAAATGAGCAACTCACCGAGCCGGAAGTGAATGAGCGAGACTCGGCTGCACTGCTGCCAGACAGCGACTACCGGACGTGTCCGGTAGACCTACCGGACGTGTCCGGTATGGCTGAGGCAGCAGCACAGCCAGCAGCTGTGTGCAGTGCCACTCCAGCTCGATGGTCACCAAGTGATGAGTCACACCAGCTGCATCACTTGTGTCTTACGGCCGAGAAAATCAAGAAGAAGCCCATCAAGAAAAATCAAGTGAAGAATCTTGATGAAAATATGGAGATCGCACAAGTAGATGATCAAGTAGCAAGTGATATTGAAATTGAAGACAACTACACTATTGATCATCTCGGCAACAAGGATAAGCTCATATTCATGAAGATAATGAAGAAGAATGTTGAGCTAGAAGAGGAGAATGAGAAGCAAGAGCAATCGCTTGAAAAACAAGAAATGTTTCTCATCTCCAATTTGGAAGAACTAAGAGCAATCAATGAAAGGTATGAAAAATTGTCAATTGAGCATGCTTTAGTTACTAACTCCTCTTCTAATGCTTCACAATTAGAAAAAGAAAACATTAAGCTTATGGCAAGGCTAGATGAACTATCAAGCAAATACAATGTGCTACAAGCTAAGTATGTTCATCTCAAGTGCTCACATGAGGAATTAGTGGAATCGCATATCATGCTTGAGGTAGCTAATGAGGTTGTAATCTCATCGGTAAAATCCTCTCAATCTCACACTCACACTCTCACTAGCACACCACCTCAATTGAATATTTGTAGTACTAATGAGTGTGCTTCTCAAGCAAGCCAATCTTCGATTGAGCTAAATTTTATAGAAAACAAGGAGCTCAAAGAAGAAGTGAAAAGACTCATGAAAGATGTGATTCGGTTGAAAGGCAAGGAAGAAGCACAACCTTCTCAAGATAACCGTGACATCATGGTGAAGAAGCTTGAGAAGGGTTCAAACCGTGTTACCTCCAAAGCCCAACAAACGAATCACACATCAAACAACGCCAACGCAACCAAGAGCAAGAAACACAAGAAGAGACTATGCTATGGTTGTGGATTGTATGGGCATGAATGGGCTATGTGTCCAAACAAGAGTTGGGCCGACAAAATGGAAGCGGCCGATCAAAAGGCATCAAACAAGTTGGCCAAGCAAGCTAAGAGTGTTCAATCAAGTGCTTGCATCAAGTGTAACAAGCCGGGCCATCATAGCAAGAATTGTCCCACCAACGAGCAAACAAGAGTTGACTTTATAGCTGCAACAAGGAAGTGTTATGGTTGCAATGAAGCGGGACACACGGTTGATGGATGCCCCAACAAGCAAAACAAGCAAAAGGCAAATCAAGGGCGCATTTGCTATGTGTGTAGAAGAAAGGGACATGTGAGCTATAATTGCCCAAATGGTGATCTTCCTAAATCGAACACATTTGGTTTTATTGATATTCTTAGGAAGGGCACAAATGGAGTTAGCACTAGTAAGGTGATGAGTTCATTTCAAACTAGTACTAAAACCATTTGGGTACCTAAGTACTTGTTGACTAACGTAAAAGGACCCAATATGAGTTGGGTACCAAAGTGTGCTTAGATTGTTGCCGCAGGTACTAGGTGATGAGATGAAGACTTGGGGTGGTTGAGCAAGCAAATTGAACATATTTACTCAGCCTATCAACCAACTTCTATCATATCATCTTATATGGTTGACCCGAAGATTTCTTTGTAACCGATATTCCATTCTTCATCTTCATCATTAATAAGTACCTAAAACCTATAGGATAGCCACTTGGTTGGTTAGTGCTCAATAGTTCACAAATTGATAAATTTGTGAAATATTTGAAGTGGCTAATTAGATTCAATTGAAAGTTTATACTACTTGCCATATGGTGCTTTTAATGGCTCTCTAGTAGAGCAATACAGTTGTTGAAATGCAGGTGTTCAAAGATGAAAAAGAATGGAAGAAATAATCACAAGCAGAGAAGTTTGCTGGTTCTGTCCTGCACATACCGGACGTGTCCGGTACGACTACCGGACGTGTCCGGTACGGCAGAGGGCAGAAAACTCAGTGTGCTATGAAACTGAATTTAACCCTTATATCTTGATGCATGGTTAAAGTATTCAGCAGCTTGTGCTCAACTATCTCTAAGTGGATTGTGAGCATCTCCTCACCCAATTTGATGTTATACAAATTATCTATATGGTGGTCAAATTAGAAAATCGTCTCCCATGTTCTTGATAGAACAATGTGCATGTTACAAGTAATTCAAATCACTTAATGCATTGTCTTAGGGGGAGATGAGTCTCTATTTTGAGCCCCTTGTGGACTAACAATTTCATCTAAGCATTTTATGTAGTCCTATGATCTTAAGTGAAAAGTCCTTCATGGCATAATCATATGACAAGTGAGGTCAACTAAATTAATGTCATGATGCGATTTATCTTAGTGGAAATATTGTGGGCTCAAGGCAAAGGTATGTTTTACATACATGCATTGTAGTGCATCTAAGGCCCTTTATGATAGATTGTGCACTTGTGTGATGAAGGATAGATAAATTTCAAAACCCCTACTAGCATGTGTAAGTTGTGTGATTTTGAAAAGCAATTTGGTTTTTGGTCTTTGTGACCTAGCCATGTTATTTGTGGTTATTGCTCCTATTGCTCGCTTGATCGACTAATCACAAATGGCATGGTCTCTCTCAAGTCCTAATCACTATATCTCTATAAGATCATCTCTCTTCTTTTGGAAATAAGCGTATGCCCAAATTTGGAAAAGGAATAAGTCACCTCAAGCTTTGTATGAGATTGGATGCCATCTTTGTGTATAACTGGAGATTGAACTTTATTTTGGAATAAGTATCAATCAAGAAGGGGATTGGAAAAGAGAGAACCAAAATTGAGCAAAAACAGCCGGCCAGTAAATACCGGACGTGTCCGGTATGACTACCGGACGTGTCCGGTATGCACGGAACTTAAGAGCAGGATACCCCTTCGGACTGGTGTTTTTCTCCTTCTTTTCTCCAAACCACCAGCACCTAAACTCCTTCTTCTTCCCTCTCCAATGGCGTCCCATTGACTCAACCAAGGAAAACAAGCAAGGAGAAGAGAATTGGATTGCATTCCCATCAAGAATCAAGGATCTGGTCTTTGGTTTTTGGATTTCCCCTCTCTCCTCTTCTCTCAAGGTATTCAAAACCGGACCCCTTCCGATCTATGTGATTAGAAGTTCTTTTGCAAATTTGGCTGGTCAAGATGCTACATTACCTGTCTAGAAGCAATGCCCAAAGTTTGGATTGAATTGGTTGAGGATTGGATTGAAATCCCTGGTTAGGGTTGCTGTCCGTGCATACCGGTGCCTACCGGACGTGTCCGGTATGTGACCAGCAGTGCAGGATTTTCTGCAGTTTCGATTCAATCTCTCTTTAATGTTGCTTTTAGGGTTTTTATTATTTGTCAATGATGTCTTGTGAACCTAGTACAAGCGATGGACTAGGTGTTTGCAAAGATTAGACAAATGATTCTATCTCCCTACTCGCAATACTTGAAATGGCACTTGGGCTCAGTATCTGAAATTCTTTGCAAATCCATTTGAATACAGGACAGCGGTGATGTCAGGAGAAAGAGGCGGCAGAATGGAGCCTCGGACCAAGGGCCTGCATGACCCCAGAGCTTTTGAGAGGCACAAGAAGGCTAGGCAGGACATGTTCCCGAGGAGCTCTCAGCAGGAGAGCAGCAGGAGGCCTATGAGAGCAGCCGCCAGGGCAGCACCAGCATATGCAGAAGGCAGTGATTCCTCTTCAGATGATGATGAGACTGAGGACTACAGAGTTGAGTCCAGCAGGAAGAGAAAGAGCACTGACAGAGAGGGTGACAGCTCAGATGAGATTGAGGAGGAAGAAGAGGAGGAAGAGGAGCAAGCTAATGCTCCAGCTCACCAGCCAGGGCAGCAGGGGAATTATTTTGGGTTGCTTGAGATTCACCGTCCACATTTGCCTGGATACGTTCACATCACAGATTATAGGGCCAAGGGTATGACCAAGAGAGCTCGTGATCAGAGGAGGATTGATCCTAGAGGTTTGCCCAAGATTCAGTTTGACTACAGGTTTCACACTCAGTTTCACATGGATTTCTATATTAGTGTGATACTCAAGAGGAAGCCAGTTGTGGCTAAATCTCAGTGGGTGGATTGGCAGTATACCAGGGATCTTCATAAGCCCTCTCTTGATCGTGCTATTGCTATCTGTGAGTGCACAGGGGTCTATGGAATCATGGAGTTCAGCCATGACTGGAACTCAGAGGTGATAGCCCAGTTTTACGCCACTTTGTTTATTGAGGAGGACACTAGGCGCATGCATTGGATGCTTGAGGGTCAGTGGTACAGTGTTGATTATGCGACATTTGCAGGTTACCTAGGCTTCTCAGATGAGGATCTTCAGAGGCAAAAGATACATGAGCAGATTATCCTACCTCCAGAGCAGATGGGCTACATGTATCCACCTCAGAGAGAGAGAGAGGATCAGTTGGCAAGGTAGTTGGTCTCCATCCCACCTATAGGTACCTGGATCGGATGTTCAGGAAGACCATTGACTGTAAGGGAGGAGACAAGGGATCAATTGCAGATTATTCTAGAAACCTACTTGCCAGGATGGCACCAGATGCAGAGCCTTTCAGTGTCTTCGACTTTATCTGGTGTGAGATTCGCAGTGTTGGTGAGAGGCCCCTCAAGGGCTGTGGCTTTGCTCCCTATATTATGCACATGATTGAGCAGGTGACAGGTCACACATTTGAGTATGACGGAGTGCATAAGGCCCTGAAGATTTTTGCAGACTTAGAGGAGTTGGGAGTTCCTCCAGCGGGTCCAGGTGAGGCAGCAGCAGCAGAGGCACCCGGGGGTGATGCAGCAGGAGGAGCAGAGTCTCCACCGCCACGTGCTCCTTCACGTTCCACTTCTCACCGTGGTGGTGGTTCTCGCTCACCTCTCCGGAAGATTCTTAGCTCCATCTTTGGAATGTGTAAGGATATCCGGACCAGTCAGCAGCATGAGAGAGAGGCAAGAAGGAAGGACACGAAGACTCTCAAGCAGATAGCGACTCAGCTCCGGATTGACCCTCCGAGATCTCCACCTTCAGACGAGATAGCCAGTGAGCCAGAGACTGAGGAGCAGCAGCAGGTCAGATATGATAGAGAGTTTGCCGAGTTCCTTCAGAGACAGCAGTCTCAGCAGCCACCAGAGCCTTCAGTCACCGTCCCTCTCCAGTTTCGAGCACCTCCCTACGACCAGTCACGTCCTAGTGCAGCAGAGGAGTTTGGTTCAGCTTTGTGGGGTGATATCTTTGGTAGTTTTGACCCCTACACTGGTGCCGGCACTAGCAGTTCTCGCCCTCCTGGTGCTCCGCGTTCACCTGATGACCACGAGCGTGACGACGACGATGAGTGACAGCTTGCAGCCCCTTTGTGACTCTTGTTCATCGTTTATTCTATCTTTTTGGAGATCGATGACAAAGGGGGAGAGAGAGTGATTAAAGCTTCAGATTGTGTGTCTGAGACATGTACTGCAGCTGTGGTAGTCTAGTCTTTTGAGTCTGAGACATGTACTGCAGCTGTGGTAGTCTAGTCTTTTAAGTTTGAGTTTGAGCTTTATTGTTGTATCATTCAGAGATGTGATGTATCAGACTTGTGTCAGTGTTATGAGCTTCATCTATGTATCTTGTGAGACTTGTGATATAGTGGGTGTATGAGACATGATCTTGTGATATATTCTATCTTAGTGGTTTATGGGCTTGAGAAATTGTTGTGATGAGTGCTATGTGTGTGGTATGCATATGCTGTATTTACTTTCATAAGGACCATGCATACTTTAGAGTGAAAATGTGTGGTGTATTGCTTTATATTTATTCTTATGTGATATATCTTGTCATATGCATCACGGATTTATTTTTGACACACACCTTGCACCCCACGGATGCAATGATTTAGGGGGAGTCTCTTATGTGTTTTAATATGTGCAAATTGACGTTTGAGGTCATTATTGAATTCGATTCATATTGAACATATTAAGGGGGAGCCTCTCATAAATCATTGAACCCAAAAGCTTTAATTTCTATATCTTTTTGTGAGCTTTAATCGGGTTGTCATCAATCACCAAAAAGGGAGAGATTGAAAGTGCATTTAGCCCTTTAGTGGGTTTTGGATGATTGGATGACAATGCGATTAAGGACTAATCTTTGTTGCTAAGTGCTATAGGAAATTGGTTATCTCACAGGTATTTGATGCACATGTACAAAGCCAAAATGATGTGTTGTTGTATGATCAATCTAGCTCAAACACAAGACAACAATGCAAATGGATTTCATGCAATGGCTTATATATTGTGAGATATTCATAACTATGATGAAAGCAAGCACATTGGCATTGGGTGTTAAAGACATGTTGAATTGCGTATATATATGTTGGTCTCACATTGGAAGCTTGCTAGTATGAAGATTGAAGAAGACGACAATACAAATGGATATGTACTCTAATTGATGATTCAACACATGATGCGACTTGATGGCTAGAGAAGGTGAAGATAGCAAGGAAAGGCTTCGAGGTACTAAGCAAGGGTGAAGGGCAAGCGATGGCTTGGTGACTGAAGAACCTAGCTAGAGCAAAGAAGAAAGTACTTGCATTTAGTCGAGATATCAATCAAGCTATGATGGTTGTATTTGTGTGAAGGATCAATATCACAATTGGTGAGAGGGTAATGAAAATGACTTGGTCCATTTGGAGTAACTCATATCGGATGAATGGAATCAAGTCACATGCTCAAGATGGCTATACTCAGAGAAGAAAGATCAAGTGGACATGATTGCACCCTCAAGTGATGAATATCAAAAGCTATGGCATTGAAAGTGATTGAAGGCAACTCAAGTGGTTCAATTAGTTTTTATTTAAAGCCTTGAGTTGAATAGGAAAGCCGTACTATTAAGAGGGATGTATCATGGTGATAGATACTATACATAAGTGCTCAAGACAACCCATGTGAGATCTGAGTGAAAGAGAGCACGAGAGATCGGCCGGGCAAAGACAACTGTGTATACGGGGACGCGTCCGGTATGCATACCGGACGTGTCCGGTATTCTCAAAGTTGTGCAACCGTGGAGAGCTGTTTCTCGCACGCGCTGCTTGCTGTA
The DNA here is from genome assembly GCA_015844335.1 of Chrysopogon serrulatus. Taxonomy (NCBI): domain Eukaryota; kingdom Viridiplantae; phylum Streptophyta; class Magnoliopsida; order Poales; family Poaceae; genus Chrysopogon; species Chrysopogon serrulatus. The sequence continues at coordinate 75,422 of JADLZL010001502.1, forward strand.
GCCTGGCCTGGCGGAAGTTCCGGTCGCCGACCAGAGGTTCCGCTCAGACCGGAGGTTCCGGTCTACGACCGGAAGTGATCTCTTGCACGCGACGCCTGCGCCCGCCTGCCCTGACCGGAAGTTCCGGTAGATATGTTTTGTGGCAAAGCTCCAGGAGTTTCTTTGCACTGAGGGGCTCATCTGGGGACGTGTCCGGTATGCCTACGGACGCGTCCGGTATGCTGCAACGGCTAGAAAACGGCTAGTTTTTCAAAGTAGGTATTTATACCCCCAAGCCTCCACCTTTGGAGGCTGCTGATTCTACTGGTTCCTAAGCCTTCCTAAAGCTTTGCAAACACTCTCCAACCCTCTCTTAGTGTGTGATTGATTCCAATTGCCAAATCCAATTGTGGGTTGAGTAAAATTCAAGATTGAGAGCAAGCCACCTCTTGAGCACTTGTGCATATTGTCAAATCTCGTGATTCGCATTTGTTACTCTTGGATCTTCGGTCCTAGACGGTTAGGCGTCGCCGGAGACCACCCAAGAGAATGTGGTGTGGCTCGGAAAGTTTGTAACGGTTGATTCCACCGCCGCAAGGGAAGGAATCAAATAGTGGAAGGAGGAAAGAGAGTTGGAAAAGACTCCAGCTAGGGAGACCTACGTGGTCCTCTAGAGTTGAGCTCAAGGAATCGAAGTTTGCAAAGACTTCGACTAGGGAGACCTTTGTGGTCCTCTAGATCAAGCCAAGCAAAGGGAGTTGAAAAAAGACTCAGCTAGGGTGACCTGCGTGGTCCTCGAGAGCTTGATCCTTGGATCACTCGCGGTGCCTCAACGGAGAGTAGGACTTGAAGAAGTCCGAACTTCGGTAAAACAAATACCGTGTCTCGAATTCTATTTCATATTGTGTTTGTGATACACTTGCGGTATTTGAGGTTTGTCTAACGCAGTTCACCGAGCTCCACAGGTCATCGAGGAGGTGTCCTTGGCTGGTGCCGAGCTTTGGAATCAAAAAGGCCAAAGTTTTGGGGGTTCCTCCAGAACCCGTGTATACCGGACACGCCCGGTGTGCAGTATACGGACGCGTCCGGTATTGGCCTGAAAGCACCCCGCCGCCATTATACGCCCCTAACTTTGTGTTGCGGGGGTTTTAGCTCGTTGATATATTGTCCTTTGATTA
>JADLZL010001504.1:0-59268 GCA_015844335.1 Chrysopogon serrulatus
ATAAAATCGCAACGCTCCTCCTGCAGAAATGTACAGGCGGTGAGACAAATCACCCGGCTTGGACACTAACCCGTGTGGGCCCACCCGGCGACCACAAATCCAGAAAGCAGATCCATCTGAAAGCGAGCAGACATAATACAGACAGAGCGTGGTATCTGCTCTGGAATCATGAGGCTAATCTATAGCATCTTGCCAGACCACACACACACACACAAACCCCATCACAAAATTCAGAAGCTTTATTATCTCAGCAGCACTTTTACAGTACAGTCTAGCAGTACTAAATTTCAAACCTTGTGAAAATACACCAAATCATTTAAGCCAAAAATTGGTAAAATACCATGGAATGGAACTAAACCTTTGCAGTAGGTGTCAAAATGTCCATTTGCATCATATCAGAGGAGTATATATATTTCCATGCTCGTGAACTAGGGCAAGCTGTCTGCTGAAGTCCCTGTCATACTACACCCACAAGTTTTATTAATAGTGGGGACATGCATGAGGGACATGCATGATCAACATTTATATAATTATATATTAAAATATATAAAAATTAGATGGAAAGATAGAGTTTTTTAACAAATTTATTTAGAAAATAGATAAATATATATATATATAGCGTCATCTAATAAACGGAGGGAGTAGATAGATAGATAGATACATATATATCATATACTATGTACTACAGTAGTACACCTATGAGGTCACATGACCTGGCTGAGGATGCAAAAAATGATGGGCACGCAGCAAGCAAAACGCATGATTCAAGGGCCAGTGTTTTTGGATTAACGGAGCAGTGCCACTCCTACACGCATATATCGTCCTCCAAGATGCGGATTCACCCGATTGCTGCCATATATTCCAATACAAAAATACGCGAGGGAAGGTGCCAAGATTTGGCCAGAGCTCCGCTAGCTCACTGAGATCAAGGAGCCATGCATGGACCACCGCCCGCGTTTGCTGATCGATTCAGACAACAAGACGAGCGGGAATTCGCGCCTGAAAACGAAGGGTCGGTATGAGATGAGATTCTTAGGTGTTCATCAGGAGTTTCAGACACCTGACCTGAATCCTTTGCTTTCGCTTTGGCCGTGCTTATCCTCTTCTTCTGATGAACCTACCCAGCAGAAACCTGAAACAATGATGAACGATTAATTCAGAGGAGCTGTTTGAGGATGCAGTCAATTTTCAGTCAATTCGACAGTAGTAGTATTTCAGTTCACTGCTGCAGCGTTGATCCACTGTGTGACCGACGGTCCTGCATGTGGAACCAGGACACAGCACGCTGCATTAAAGGTTGTACAAGGCACCCTGCACAACAATGTCGCCTGTGACGGACAATTGTACATGGATGGTACAAACCTGCCACCGATATTTGAATTCGATTTCATCGACACGCATTTATGGGATTGCAATATAACTAGCAAGCAGGTATGCGTCACGAATCAGGCAACCAAGGACACATCTTGTCAAGTTTGCTACAGGGCCCTGCACAGCCCAGCCCTGAATTCAGGCGCCCCAGCCCCCACACTAGAGAGAGAAAGCCCATGTTGTATGCATCCTACTTACTATTCAGAAAACAATTCAAGGATCAAGCCACAAGTGTTGACTCACAAGAACCCCTCATCAGTCTTCCAAACAACTGGTATTAGGCAAACCTAATGCAGATGAAACGGTTCAAAAAAAATAATGCAGATGAAATGATGACAGAAGCAACTAGACTAGCAAGTAACCATAGTCAGAGAGCAGAGGTCTTCCATGTCTGCACCCACACCCACTTTGATGAAGCAAGCAAGGGTTCAGAAACTGCACTGGTGCTGCTATCTACTGTGCAACTTGCAGATATTCCCCCCACTCACCAATGTTTTCTTTGACCAATGCTTCAAGCTTTTGGATGATGAAAATATAAACAAACAAAAACTCAGGTTTGGTCATGTCAATGTCACAAGGGGAAGGGGGGGGCTTCTTGCCCCCCATCCCTATATTTCAATGACAGCAGGGGGCTCTGCCAATCACTAGGGGACACAATGGGCCTTTGCTTGTTACAATGAAGTAAGCTAAAGTGGGCACTGTGTGGATGGAGAACTTTTCCACTAATACACACATTAAAGTCACACAGTGCCTAAACTCTACTAGTGCCAAACTTGAACATGCTACTTGTAGCATTTTGCTTAGATTAGCCTTTTGAGTCACCAAAACACCAATGATGATATAGTATGAACTGTTCAATATGAAAATCTAGGTGGTAGTAAGTAGAAGGAGCAATATCTGGTAGCCCTATAGTTTACCTTATGTTTCCAGGCCTATTTGGGGCCAGTCTGGTTGCTGCCGACCCAGAGACAAAACAATTGTTCATGACGCTGTTGATGCTGGTACACGCAGTACCACTGCACCGCACTGCAATGTCATGGACAACAATACCTCAAGGATGGGTTGATTGGATAGTTCAGAACAGAGTGCCTGCCAGCCCCATATCCAGAGATTTTAAAGCACGAGTTCACAAGTATAATTTGAGTGGCAATTACAAGTTTACAACTAACTCAGATCCTTAAAACAGGCAAACAAAAAAAAATACAATGACTTCTTAAGCTGCTGAAAAGAAATAGAAACAAAAGCAGGCAGCACCCCTCAGAAATTAATGGACCATTTTAGTGTTCCTAATCGATATCCGCATTCTTTATTCTCATACTCTGATGATTGAACAGCGAAGAACATTTGAAAGTTGTCAAACCTCTGCCAGAATCCATCAACATCAGCCATCAACCCGGTAGTCAGTTTTATAAATCTTGTTCCAACCATCACAAATGAAAGGCCCTGTAGGCCCATGGGAGGGCTTTGTATGCATATTTGTGTTGCCATCATTGATGAAAAGCTGGATGAGCCCTTGCACGTTGGCTAAGATTACTGGTCAGGCTTTATGCCAACCCAATCAGATTAAAGTGGCTAACCAAAAGGTCTAACCTTTACAAGCTTTAACCTAATTACTTATATGATATAGGTTCCCAATGTTTGACCAGTGCATGGGCTCAGCAGCACTGAGAAGTGCACATGGATGCAGGCACGCATGCAATGCGATGCATTTCACAAGACTTGGCTCCAATACACTTGTAACGTGGTAGCTACTAGCCATTAGATGAGACAATGCACCAGAATGCAGGGGAAAAGACAGCCAAAGGTCTAGTATAAAATGACTTACTGTACTAACATGGATGAAAATATAAGCTACATTACATGATAACGTGGTGAAAAGCAAGTTGATAAGATAGTTGCACAAAGCAAAATGCAAGGGACCACTTATCTGCACTGTCATTACCATTTTATTTCCTGCAACCGCTTAGGTATTATACATTTGTGTGTGATGTGTCATGTGCATACGCTTTGCATTTTGAATTGGCAATAGGATGTGCATCTCTTCAGTGCTACAAGGGACAAAGATGCAGCACTTATCTGTACGTCCCAGAAGGCCAAAAGTATCGTGCATCGTATCGTGTACAGAGAGGGGTAACTGATTATAACCACAGTACATACAGAACTTACAGAGAAAATGAATTGTCCAAATCACTGGAAAATTTCATCTTACAATGTTTGCTGGCAGAATAGCTGGTACAGCACGGGAGTCGGGAGATGAGACCAACTGATATGAAATCACATGTAAGTGGGAAAAATTCAGCTCTCCAACCTGTGCTGTCTTTATAAAATCAGTAGAAACTTGCTGGAGAGTGATGGTTTGCCTCATCACTATACAGATCCCAAATGTCTGAGTTTGAGAATGCCAGGAGCTGAATAGACCAGTGTCATACTAGTAGCACTGGTTTCGTCAAGGGAAAAGAAAAAGAAACACTGCTATCCTAAGTTTGGCATATATGCCTGTGTGAGGCCCAATTACAATTGGTATGTCTTCTTGTACAAAAAACGAAACATGTCAGTACAAACCAGCATTCAGACATTCCATATGAGTTAAGCATTGTGCCTCCAACAAACTATGTATGAAATCAGAGATTATTAATGTCAGTTTTCATCATCTTCATCCAGCAGGTAGTCTGCTATCTGATCTCTGAAACAAACAATTTACCGTATTAGTGCACTTGAAAGAGTGAACAGGACATGATATTAGTAAATGAAGAGTGCCCAACATACAGAAATACACCCCACATGTTTGCCTTAGTAAATCACTGATAACATGCACTAAATATTCCCAGACAATGAGGCAGCCCATAAAGAAAGATACGTCAGCCTCACCTTAGTGAGCTATGGCTGGCAGATGCAGTGTCCACTTTCTCAGTCCAAAACTTCGGTAGTAGCGAAAAGAAATGTCCATACATATCTGTAGCTGCTGGGAGAATCTGGAAATGGCAGCTTTGACAGCAATGAGCAGTATACAGATCAATTTTCTTCTGAGCATTGTGCTTTGTGTTTTCCAAATTCTGGAGTTCTGATTCACTGAACGGGCTTCCACATATCAGGCAAAGAATCTCAGAGAAAGTAGACTCGTTGGCATCAATGTTCTGAAACTTGGGACGAAGCCGTGATGGCAGGAAATCATGGTAGCCATTTGCTGAGAACTTGTTAAAAGAGAATGGCTTAAGCTTTTGTGCAGTCCTTAAAATGGTATGCTCTCGAGAAGGGTTCTCTTCCTGCAAATAGAAACGAGAAAATATTCAAAAACTATGTCTTGTGCTGCCCCACAAGATATTCATAGAAGTAGTCATCAATCAAGAATACAGCTTCAGCTCAAAAACAGAATAGACAAAATTTTAAGTCGGCAAGAAAATGACATGCAAAGAACAAAAGACCCTACCCTTAGCCGTGAAACAAAGGATGAAACTAAGCCATTGATGCCACTGCAAGGCCTATCGAGAAGTTGCTGTGTCCTCAAACTGACCAAAAATAACCATTATAATTAAAACCACAGCGATGAAAACAGACAACTAGGCTAATAAGTGAGCATTTATCTTACCCATCAAGTTCACAGAGCAAGTTAAGCTCTTGGGCCAGGCAGTCATGAAGTGGAAGAACAACAGGTACTTCCCACCGTGTATCAACATATTGGACATCAGCTGGTAAAGCGTAGCCTTGCCCCTGTGAAAAATAGTAATCCATTATGCTCGCAACACTCTCATGTGCTTTTCAAGAACAATCAAAGATCACCAGATCAGCTATATACCTTCACGGTTGCGGATAGCACATGGCATGCTATTCCAGAAGCACACGTTCCCAGCATGATCTTGGTGTAGCCATTTTCCAGTGCAATCTGAACAAAATATCAGAAATGAAATTGTAAGTTCAACTTAAATAATAAAGATAAAAACATGTGAAAGCATAGACAAGCACTGAAGGGCAGCACCTTCTGCAGTGAAAGCATGCGCAGGCACCGAATAAAGTCGTCCCTACCCGTCTCATCATTGATCATGCCGACCACCTCCTTCAGACTGACCGCCTTGTCATCTGATCCAGACGACGAGAGTACATCCTCAAGAGGGGCGATGTGCAATTGCTTATCCCCTGGCGACAAACTCGATACAATCGACTTGATATCTTCGATTGCCGAGTCGATTTCATGTCCCGGCCTTAATGCAAGGACGCTATCGTCGACAAATGCGACGCCAAGGCTGAAGGCTGGCAGGGCCTGGGAGTTGCTTGTCTCCCAGCTTTGGATCGCCTTGGACTGCATCTCGTGTATGAATTGCAGAGCCACCCTATGTTTGTGCAGCAAAACTTCAACTCAGTGGATCGTAACAAAAATCATTCAAGTGAATGAAACATTATAAAAATGGCCTAACTGATTATTCTGCCATCCATTATACTTTGTAAATTGTAATATAGCTTCAAGCCAACGATATATATGTTGGCCGTGTGCATTGATCCTTTTCATTTCAAGCTGTTATATATCGATCTCTCGCCACTGTGCACAGGTTTTGCTCAAATTACCCGGTAGAGAGAAGGCGTAGAAACAATCAAATGAAGTGGAAGAAATTGGGAGAACTGGGGACCTGGAGGCGGGACCGCCGGAGACGGCGAGGAGGACGGCGTCCGTGGGGCGCACCATGGCGTTGCTCGTGACGGCGAGCTTGAACTTGCCGAAGAGGTGCGCCCGGAAGCAGTCGGCGCACATGCCGACGCCCCCGGCCACCGCGACGGCCGCGCCGCCGCCGTCGCACTTGCCGCACTTCGCGCCACCGGCGGCGGAGATCGAAAGGCGGCCCATGCTCTCCGCCGGAGCATCCGCATCGCCGCCTGCGGAGGAGGAGCACTGCGGCCCGCAGCCGGCGCCGCCGCAGGCTGAGGCGGCGGCGGCCATGGCGGGCGCGAGGGGAAGGGAGACGTCAGACGTGGGTCTACTAGGGGTTTGGGGAATTGGGATTCCCTTGTCGCCTCACGTGCGTTGGTGGTGCGTGAGCGAAATGTTTGTTGGGCTCTGTTTTTGGCCCATCTGGAGCTGGGTGCCCAAATAAAGGCCGAAGTAACCTCACAATAATAGGGAAAAAAAAAGGTCTATTGCGAATAGGCCTGTGGTCTAGTGGTAGGCACCAGGGATTAAATCTTGGTGCTCGCACTTTTTCCTGGGATTTTTCTAGAATTTACCGGCGTTATGCATTAAATGGTAAGCGACGTTCTCGTCGACGACGAGGCGCCAGTGGTGACTTCGGGAATCTCCAGATGTGTCGGCTGGCTCAGTCCTTCGAAGGTGCTCATAGGGATAAGGTTTGCGTATGTGTGTTTATAGGGATGAGTATGCATGCGTATTGTGAGCGTCTGCGTTGTACTGTGTCATTCTAAAAAAAGGTCTATTCTACCTCCCTGAATTATTAGCATAGCGTGAGTTTGTTCTCCTTAGACTCTAAATTTAGATATTTTGCCTCCAAACTTTTAGAATCGTTCAAATGTTTCCCTTCCTGGTTTTGACTGTTTTTATCTTGTTAGTTAAAGTTTTCTTGATAAATCTTTTAAGTCAAAAAAATATCTCTAAGCATCTAAAAATTCTAAAAAAATATGTCAAATCCAAATAAAATATTTAGAGATCATGAAAATATTCTAGATCCTTAAAAAAATATTTAGGTTTATTAAAATATAAGAAAATCTAAAAAATCTAGTTTTAGAGTTCAACGAGTAAAATCAAACTGTGACAATAGTTTAGGGAGGTATAACACTTTGTCCACGAGGATATGGTGCTTAATTTCAGTGAAGAAGTCTATTACTAGTAGACCTCACTAAGCTATAACAGTGTCTGATTTCCTTCTTTAAGTACAAATTAGACATCGTATCGACTATTTGAATTACCCTAATGCTCTGGTTTGGAGTGGTTTGTGTTTTTAGTAAAAAATCAATAAATACTTGATAAGGTTTTCAAACCACAAAATTTTCTTTACTCTTTAAAATGGAAAATGGAAATATATTGGGACATGGAAAATCTAAATGAAATATTAAAGCTCATGAAAATATTAAAATGCTTCAAAAATATTTAGAAAGATAGGAAAAATATCTACAAAATATAGAAAATTCCCAAAACATTTTAATCGGTGTATAAAAATGTTCTAAAACTTTTGCACATAAAAAAATATGAGATTAAACTAGCATGAATGCAACATACATTAACGTTGCATTTTGTGTGGCTGCGTAATATCTTTGATATGCAATAGTTCAAGAAGGTAGAATGGACTTTTCCTAATTCATATGATCAAAGCCCATATCTCATCACGAATTTCATGATGATTCATGGCCAAGGAATTATTGATAAATTGGATGAAAATTTTGAATACAAAATCAAGATGCATCTCGTATTGTGAAATTCAACAAATTTTTAGAGTTTTTTTTTCGAGGGAAACAAATTTTTAGAGTTCCAGCAAGGTCGGTTTTGCAAAAAAAAAAAAAAAAAAAAAGTTCCAACAAGGTCAGCACAGACGGATCCGGCACGGATGGGGCTATGTGGGCTCAAGCCCACCTGTTGTTACGCTTCCTGGGCCTCTGGCTGGTATAGCCGCGCTTGGGCCTGCCTTGCCTACCATCTCCTGCCTTAACTTCTCCAGCCGATTTCCCGCCATCGGCATCACCAGAGCTAGCCTCCCTCGCCCACCTGCGAAGAGGAATAGGCTGGCGCCAACTTAACAGAAGCAGCAACGCGACTTGGAACAAGCCAATTTTGTGCATGATTTGGATAGGCTAGCTGTTGGCTGTCATCTTCAGAATTCAGACTAGCTAATTCTGTTCTATCATCAATACACGCTGTGCATTTACAATCCGAGTTTATATAACAGAGTAGTATGTAGTAATATATCTTGTCTTGGGATGACAACTTGGATCTGCAATCTTCAAACAACATCTAAAAACATACTGAGGATAGATATTATTTATCAATGGTCAGGAAAATGCAGTGAATCAGAGCAGCGCAGACATGACGGGAGGATTCTTTTGTTATCCGGTCAGACTGTCAGATACAGTGTGAGCGTGTCAAGTTAAACTGAAACTCGAGATAAAGCAGAACATGCTTGTGAACCATATGCGATCATCATATCCATCCATTCGGCATGAAACAGTTCAAATTCAAATACTACTACTACCACCACACGGCCACCACTAATCCACTATTTAGCATGCACATTGGCACAATTCACCACTTACAGTACATACTGATTGAATTAATGCCGAGCATGCATGCAGACTGCAGACACACAGAGAACATCGACTCAACTGTTCAGATGTTTATCAGTAGCAAGGTGAACACTGAGTTTCTCTGACAAGCCGAACAATTCGATTAATTTTCTCAACTGCTCCTGCTTATCTACAGCTAGCATGTTCCAGTTCACTCTCCTAATTCAACAAATTAAGCTACCAGTTCCTGAAGCACAAGTTGGTTCCCAACAAAAGTACATGGATGCAGCAACTATTTCACACGTACGTATCTTTGAACAGCAACTTCAAAAGGAAACAAGTACTCTGAATATCTGAGCTATATATGTTAGACAGAATGCAAGACTGGATCAGTATGTACTGTCATCAGCAAGTTCAGTTGATATTTATGGTCCACTGGACATATGTCATGCATGTACTCTCGCAGGAAATTCAAAACTACAGAACTGTTTGCAGTCCCTTCAGTATGAAAATGCATGATGATTCATCAGAATTCAGAAGAGAATCCTATCAAATAGCAATATATTGCAGGTGCACAGACCAATATAATAGCAAGTAGTACTTGACACGGAATCAGCATACAGTAATCAAGGGAAAAAAATGTACGTACATACATACAGCATATAAATAATTCAGTTTTCATGTATGGAAGAAGGTTGAGCAGTAAGTTTCATTCAGTCAAAGAATTGAGACCATCCAAGTTCAGTAAAAACGGACGGCTTCTGTGCTTCTTATCACCCAGCAGAACAGAGATTGTGGTAACTAAATTAAACCAAAACTATTGCCACCGTGCAAAATCGCTCAAACTCTATCCAAACCACAATAGTGATGCCCAACATTAACTGTCTGTCTAGCTAGTTGTTCATCCCAAACGAAGAACAAAAAGTGCAGGACGAGTGGGGTTCTCTCTCGGGAACTAACATTCATGCTAAATCTCCTGGGCCGGGCCAGGCTGGGCCACGTCAGCTTCTCGGTTCGGTGGGTCCCACGGGCCAGTGCCTCAGCGTCTGGGCCCCCCTGCCTGCCAATGGACAGTTGGCACATTCAGGCAACTAACCGACTTGCGCATGCGTTGCCTTCTTCTTTCTTGTTGAAATACCAAGCTCGGCGCCCAAAGCAAAACTAACCGTCGCAACGAATACCTGCTCTCTCTCTCCTTCTCTCCTCTCTCCGCTCGCCGCTCGCCATCGGCCATCCATCGGAGGAGCAACGAACGACTGCCGCGCGAGACCACCCCCTCGCCACCGTCCGCCTCCGCCCCGGCCGTCCGCCTCCTCCAGCGCGGCGATGGAGTTCTTCCCCGACCGGGGACACGTCCGCCTGCGGAGCCGCGAGAACGGCTTGTACCTCCACGCCGACGAGGACGGGTGGGGAGTCTCGTGGAGCCCTCACCGCGCGTCGGTCAACACGGCGTGGGCGGTGCACCTCCTACCGCAACCGATCCTGCAGGGCGCCGCCGCCACGACGTCCTCCTCCACAGCGCCGCCTACGGCCGGTACCTCGGACTCAGCATCGAATGGCTACCGCAGGAGCAGGGCGACCCCGCCGTCAAGTTCATCCGCATGGTCCAGCTCCACTACGACGCGCCGCTGCAGACCAACGTCATGTGGGAGGTCCTCGGGGTGGAGGAGGAGGACGGGAATGGGGGCGTGTTCCTGCGCTGCCTGGCCGACGACAACAACTTCTTCAACGACTCGCCTTGGACTGTCGAGGCGATTCCCCCCAGACTCGCGCCGCCTCCACTTCCTGACCAGATTCCGGTGAGCTTTGTATGCATGCCATCCCGCTGTATGCATTAATTGGAGTTGAAGGTTTCTTTCAAGAACTTTTGAAATTGCTGATCGGGTGCTTCGTTCTTGCATTAGAAAGAATTTCAGTAATTCTGATTTCTGAGATCGGATGCATTCATCTTTAGTTTCAGAAATTGCTGCTGATCGGGTGCTTCGTTCTTGCATTAGAAAGAATTTCAGTAATTCTGAGACCGGATATATTAATCTTTAGTTTCAGAAATTGCTGCTGATCGAGTGCTTCGTTCTTGCATTAGAAAGAATTTCAGTAATTCTGAGATCGGATGTATTCATCTTTAGTTTCAGAAATTGCTGATCGGGTGCTTCGTTCTTGCATTAGAAAGAATTTCAGTAATTCTGAGATATGACGCATTCATCTTTAGTTTCAGAAATTGCTGATCGGGTGCTTCTTGCTGATCGGATGCTTCTTGAATACATCCCATCTTTCCTTTCAGTAGTTCTGAAATTGTTGATTGGGTGCTTCTTGCTGATCGAATATTTCTTGAATACATCCCATCTTTCCAGTAATTCTGAAATTGCTGATCGATCGGGTGCTTCTTGCTGATCGGATGTATTCATCTGTATTTTCCTCATGTTGCAACAGAATGGTGTTGCCGCTCCTCCCGTGGTGTTACGCCGGCTGATACGGTACAACCGGGCAGATAACAACGGTATCTTCATCTCGCACAGATGGGAAACCCTCGAGTTCAATGGACGATCCCTGCTTGACCTGATAGCCAACCTGACGGACGACGAGGCAGGTTATCAGTTCAATAACATCACCCTGTGCGTCAGGGGCGGCTTCCTTGGTCGAATCACACCTCTGGTCATCAATCTTCCTCTCAGCGAGGAAGCTATGGACATTGTTGTCCTCACCACCGGGTCAGCAGGTGAGTTACAGCTATAGTAGTAGTAGTATATAACTATATATCGCTAACTAATTCAGACTGACAGCAGTATGCTGCTCACTTTTGATTCTGGTCTCCATTCAACATTAGGCATCGCCTACTGGCTAGATTGTTATGCTCACTGTGTAGTGAGCAGAATGAACCTGGGTTTGCCTTGCACTACGTACAGGATTAGAGGTGGGATGTCGCCTAGTTTCATGCCTCCAGAGTCCAGATATCCTCATAACTCAGCAAACACACAGCCGGAACAACTCTGACTTGATCAGTTTCTATTCTATCAGTAACCTCGTTTTGCAGCAGAAAGAATATCTCGAGTCTGAAACTCTGAATGCAATATTTAAGATAGTAACAATAACTGCAACAGGTCTACACAAGCTCGCGAGTAGTCTTTTTATCCGAAATATTGTATTGTATACTCTGATCTTGTTACTGAATGTCTTGGCTGTAAACTGTCCATTCAGAAAATTCAGCTTTAAAACTTTGGTTTATTCCAGACATTACAGTTTTTTCTATCTGCTGTGCTGTCTACCAATACGCTGATCCTGTTATAAATATTTAACTGTTTCAACACTTGTAGAATCACAATATATTGCCTTTTGCATAACAGTATCACTGATTTTACTTGTTCCCTTCAAATTCAGCGGCCACGGAGTTGCGGCACCCAAATGTTGATGCACCCCTAGTGGAATGGGGGAGCGGAACTACTGAGAAGAACACTGGGATGAGAATAGGCAGCACTTGTATTGTTCTGATAGCTTTGAAAAAACTCAGGAACACCTCTTGTTTTTTGGTTTGATGTGTTCTGTTGAGTTAAAGTGGTTTGAATCGCATCAAGATTCTGAACTTACAATGGGTGAGAGCGTTATGTGGAAATAATGCTTGAACAATGATGCATAGTTTCAGTGGTTGTAGTGGCATTTTCATCCCAACAGGTGATAGAAGAATAAAATGTTCCCCTCTGAAAACAAGAGATGGATCGTAGTGTTATACTGATAATAGTAGGAATTGTAACATGTCTACCATTTACTTTGACTCATATGTTCATATACTTTTCTGTAGTTTTGAATGTACTATGTTGGCTAGTTATTATTACTACATCTAGTATCCTCTTCTTGGGTTTTGGTATTGGGTTCTTAATAGATATTTTAGTCATTTGCTCTCCAACATGTATATCGTTTTTGGGTTTCTACACATGCTGCAAAAAAATGTTATGCTTTGTTTGGTTATAGGAGCTAGGACTAATATGAAACAAGCTACAGATAAAGAGATTGATTGAATGAATTACAGGATTTTGTTGTCTTACATTTTACCTTCCATATCAGTACTTTTGTATATGCTAAAACAATAGAATATAGAAATAAATGGATTCGGTTGTTACGTTGCCAATTCAGAAAAAATAAACTACTTTGTTCATTGTCTAGAAATTTTTTATTTTTTATTTAATCACCTCTACTGCTTCACCATTTTACTTGTTCTTGGTATGGCGCTAGCGGTGGGGAGAACACAGGGGACACAACAGATAAACATGAGAATTGAGACTAGAGCAGAGTATCGACCAAACAGCGTCTAGAGATCTAGGGTGTGTCGATCAAAGGAGAACCCACCCCCATCCTAGGAAAGTTCTCTCAATAAGTTCTTCCCAATCTCTATCTCTTCTCTACAACTAAAAATTAAGCAAAGGATTTGTCGACCTGGCCTAATCGCATAACCATGCTCTGCAATATTGCACCGAACTGAATGTGGCAACTAAAAAAAGTAGCTAGAGGGGAACTACCCAATAAAAACCTATTATGATGAGCTACTATATTTCACTTAGTGTTCTCCATATTAAGTCTTCCTTACTATTTTAATGTCTAGCTTCTCAGATGAGCTATTATATTTCCTGTTGGTTCCATCTGGCCAGCCAATGCTTATTTCTTTTTTTTTTTTTTCTCGAAAACGTAAAAGGCTTGCGCTTCATTATATTAAGAAGGGATTAAGGTTTACAATGATGGGAGGTCCGGGGCTGCTTAAGATTACATTAGACGTTGCCCCCCAAGTCAGAGCTGGACCCCCTAGTTTTTACAAAGGCGACTACTCGTGGATTAAACAACTAAGCTTCTTGGCGCCGGCTTCGACCCAATCGTCGGCCGTGCGCTTGATGGTTTGGAGAAGACCGTGGATTGAGGTGTCCGCTCCTCGGAAGCACCTCGCATTCCGCTCCTTCCAGATTTCCCAGGCGACGATCGCAAAGAGGGTATCCGCGCCTCGCCGCTTGTCTCCATGCCATCGCTATCGCCATCGGTCCCACCAGTCGATCATGGATCCCCCTCCTATCTGTCCCACGTCCGCCCCGAGCACCGCTAGGATGGTCCACCATATTTGTCGGGAGAAGGAACACGCGGTGATTATGTGGTCTATTGACTCGGGCTCTTGGTCACATAAGTAGCAGTTGACCTGTGCCTCGAGCCCATGGCGGTGTCTCCTATCGGCGGTCCAGTGGCGCCTCCGGAGCGCGAGCCATAGAAAGATTTTGACCCGGAGTGGTGCCCAAGTTTCCCAGATCCTCGAACAGCCATGGATGGGCTGTGAGGTCATGAGAAGCGCTCGGTAGGCGGAGCTGGAGGAGTATGTCCCGTCACTGGTCCACCTCCAGACCAGCCGGTCTTCGGTGGCACTCAGCTGTACATCCGCGACCAGGTCCCAAACTCGTAGATATTCTCGCATAGCTGGTACTGTGACTCCCCCGAGTATTTGTCGGACCCATGCCCTGTTTGGTAGCGCGTCTGCTATCCGTGTTCGCTTGATGTCATGGCTCCGGACGAATTTGAGTAGGTTGGGCGCAATGTCCTTAATTGATCGGCCGTTCACCCAGCGCCCTGTCCAAAATGCCGTGGACGCTCCATTTTCGATGACCGTGTATATGGATGTGTGGAAGAAATCCTGAACCTCCTCGGAAGCGTCTAGTGGAAGTTCGGCCCAGGCTCTGTTCTCGTCGGATTCTCGCAGCCATAGCCACCTACATTGCAGTGCGATGCCGGAGAGGTGAAGGTCAGGGATGCCGAGTCCTCTTATGTCTGTCGGCCGACACACGGAAGGCCATGCAACCATGCACCTCCCATGCACGGAGCCCTCTGACCCGGTCCAAAGGAATCTTCGACAGATGGCATCGATCTCGTCGCGGGCCCAAGCTGGCAGTCCGTCTGCGATGGCGGCATAAATGGGGATTGCCGCGAGCATGGACCTGATCCAAATGAGCCTGCCGCTTCGCGCCATGAGCGGTCCATGGCTCGGCGGCAGTCTTCTGGCAACCTTGTCTATGGTAGGCTGGATGCTTGTCTTGGGAACCTTCTTGGAGCTCAGGGGCAGGCCTAGGTAGATTATCGGAAATTCGGAGCACTGGCATCCTAGGATCTTCCGTAAGTCCTCCATGCAATCTTCCGCTCCAAAAATTGGCGTGATGGAGCATTTTGCTAGATTCGTTCGCAGCCCTGATGCGTCGCCAAAAATCTTGAGCAGCTCCTTGATGGCCCTTGCTTCCCTAACGTTCGGGTTCATAAAGAGGATTATGTCGTCTGCGTACAGACTACAGTGGTGTCTGACTGCCGTCGCTCCTGTGGGCTGTAGTATCCCCTGTTCAGCGGCCGTCGCGAAGAGGTGTGCTAGAACCTCCATGACTTTGATGAAGAGCATCGGGGATAGGGAGTCACCCTGTCTAACTCCCCTGGCATGCTGTATCCGGTGCCCAGGCTGGCCATTGAGTAGGATTCTGGATGAGGCCGAGGACAGTAGGTTTGCGACCCAACGCCGCCATCGGTCACCAAAGCCAAAGGCCCGTAGCGTGTTTAGCAAGAAACGCCAAGCGACCGTGTCAAACGCCTTCAAGATGTCGAGCTTTAGCATGCCCTTGGGGATCTTGTTTTTTTGGAAGAACACAGCCGCCCGCTGTACAAATTTGAAATTGTCATGAATGGTGCGCTTTTTGATGAAGGCATTTTGATTTGCCGAGATGATGCCCGAAAGTCGCGGGGCAAGACGCGATGCTAGCAGCTTGGACGCCAGCTTCCCGAAGCTGTGTATCATCGTTATCGGGCGGAAGTCGCTTGGCGTGGCGGCATCTGGCTTCTTGGGCAGGAGGACGATGAAAGCGTTGTTAAGTTTTCTGAACATCCTGCCATCACCGAAGAATAGCGTGTTGATGGCTTGGAGGATGTCATTCTTGATGACGGGCCAAGCGGCTTTGTAGAAAGCTCCCGTGAAGCCGTCCGGCCCCGGCGCTCGGTCGGACGGTGTGTCCCGGATGGCCTGCAGCACCTCGTTCTCGTCGAACGGCAGCTCAAGGTCCGGTAGGTCCAGCGGCAGGACTCCCAAGGCGGTGTAGTTCACTGTGGTGGCTTCGGGTCCCGGTGTCCCAAAAACCCCCCGAAAGTGAGAATAGATCGCTTCTGCCATCTCGTCCCTAGTCGTGCATATGTTTCCCTCACTGTCCCTCAATCGCAGGATGCAGTTCCTCCGCTTGCGTCCCCGGGCGAGGAGGTGAAAGTATTTGGTGTTTGCGTCTCCCTCACTCAAGAATCGTATCCTCGATCGCTGGCGCGCTATGGTGCATTCCAGGGAGGATAACCCGAGACACTTTGCCTTGAGGTCCTTGCGTAGAAGAAACTCCTCGTCCGAGAGGCCTCTCACCTCTGCCGCCTGGTCTAATTTGCGGATGATTTCCCTAGCCATCAAGAGTTGTTCTTTGACGTTCCCAATGCGGTTGGCCGCCCATCTTTGCAGCTCGCTCTTCAGGTTCCGCAACAGGGCGTCTAGCCGAGACAACGGGTCAGCGATGGCCGGATCGCATACCCACCCACGCGCCACCGCCTCTAGAAATCCTGTTGTCTTTGGCCAGAAGGACTCGAAGTGGAAGCGGGGCTTGGAGTGGATAGACATGTTTGTTTGCAAGAGGAGCGGACAGTGGTCCGAGGCGTCGGATGAAAGGGCTTGCAAGTGGCAGTCTGGGAACAGCTCCTCCCAACCCATGGAGACCAAAGCGCGATCCAGCCTCACCAAGGTGGGCGATCGGCGCTCGTTGCTCCACGTATATCGTCTTCCATGGAGGTGAATGTCGAGCTGCTCGAGCTTGTGCACTGTCTGCCGGAACCGAGCCATGTTCCGCCGGTTGATGTTTTCATTGTTTTTGTCTGCGTCATCCAAGATTAGATTGAAGTCACCAATCACGGCCCATGGTCCGGGGCATTCGTCTCTAACCGCGGCCAGCTCCTCTAGGAATAGCCCTTTGGCGTTGTCATCTTGGGGCCCGTACACGGTTGTGAGCCACCATGGCTCACAGTTGGTCGCCGAGACGTTAACCGTAACTGAGAAGCATCCGATGTGCACATTGGTGAGCTGAACGTCGGGCAATCGCGCCGCTACGAGGATCCCGCCACGTGTACCTGCTGCCGGCAAAAGCGCGTATTCCAAAAAATTCATTCCCAGCATCAACATTACAAGCATCAGCGGCGCGTGGTCGAGTTTGGTTTCAACGATGCACACAATATGTGGTCTCTCATCCTGCACCAAAGTGCGGACCGAGTCGCGGCGGGCCCGAGATTTTAGCCCGCGCGCGTTCCAGCACAAAATGGTCGTGTTATCCATTCGATTACAACGCTGGTGCGCCTCTACTCAGGCACAGGTCCGTCGTGTCCGCGTGGAACGCCGGGGCCTCTCATCACCAGGAAAAAGCTCCCGCATGGCCTCCATGTGTGCGTCACTGAGCTTGCCGGTGAAGATGTCGTCGTAGTCTTGTCTCGCAGTCGTAGATGGCGTGTGCCGGTCGCGTGCCAGACCCAATCGCTGCATGACCAGCACCTCCCTCCGCTTGGCCACTGGGATCTTGGAGAGCGGGTTCGCCGCAATGCGTCTACTGCGCAGGGGAAGTTTTGCCTCGGACGCGTCATGTACTTTGGTCTTGAGCAACGGAGGTGTTGCTTTCTTGATGATGTTCTCTGTGAAGCGTCTCAGTCTGCCGCTAAAGGAACCGCTGCGTTCGGCCCCGCTGCGCGAACCGGTCACCTCGCCCGCTGCTGTGGCTTCCCCAAGGCGGTCCGAGGGGACCGCAGACGGTGTAGTAGCCACCTGGGGGGAGGGAGGCTCGCACGGCTGGTGGACCGGTGGTGTCTAAGGCAGTATTCGGCCGCAGCCTCGATGCTTGCCGAGAGATGCGCGCCCGGCGGATGTTGGAGCAGAGGCCAGACCGCGCCGACGCCTCAGCGGCTAGGCGCTCCCGCGCAAGGGGCTGGATGGCGGTGTCGACCCTGGCGTTGGGGCCGGCAACCCCTCCAGGATTGGTGCCGCTGGAGCGGCCTCCCACGACGCCCGGGACGCTGGGTGCTCGACGGCGTCGGGTGGTCTCCGCGGTGGGCCACCTTGGCTGGCTCTTCGACCCCCCTGGGTGACCCTAGTTGGGAGCACTGGGGCGGCTGCGACGGTGGCGCTTCCTCCACCGGGGCCGCCTAGTGGTTGCTCGACGCAGGCCCGGCCAGAGGTGGCGCGTGAGGGGGGCTGGAAGGCGGCGATGGAGCTGGAAGCAGCGCTCCCGCCTCCATCTCCCCAATTAGTGTCACCGGAGCGGCCTCCCGTGACTCCCTGAGGTTGCGCAGGGCGCTCAACGGTGACTGGGGGCCTTCGAGGTGGGTCTCCCTGGCCGGCAGCTCCCCCATACGGCAGTTGCTGGCGAGGAGGACTGGGGTGGTCATGTCATTTGTGTCTTCTCCGCCTGGGCCATCTGGTGACCGCTCGAAGGAGGGCGTGGCCGGAGTTGGTGCTGGGAGCGGTTGCAGGCCTAAGCTGGGGGCGTTGGTTGCCCCACTGGGCGGCGGCGTGGCGTTCCTGACGGCTTTGTTCTCTTCGGCGCCATCGGCGACCGGCCGGGCGGCAGGATCTCCACGGAGACCAGCGCTGCCGGGGGCTGTCTTGGGCCGCCACACTGTCTTCGCGGCTTGGCGGCGGTCCGGCCCATCGCCCTTGTTCCTCGGCGGCGGCGTCTGCGGTGTCGTCGACCCCTACCATGGCCACGGCCTGGGGTGGCGGCGTTCCGTCGCCGGGCGCCGTGAGTCCGCCGTTGCCGGCCTCGAGCTTGTGGGTGGCCCTGGCGATTTCTAGCCCGGCCGATGGTCGCCATGGCCTTTGCCGGGCGGCGGCGGCCGCCTCTTGCCGCCTGCTGCGGTTGCAACGGGCGTAGGGGCGGCCTCGACCGCCCCGGCCCCCCGCCTCTGCCCACGTCGTCCCCATCGGGCACGCCCCGTGTGCAAGAGAAGCTATGGAACCGGGGGCCGATGTCAGCACCTTGGTGTCCGCTGCCCATCCCGGTGCCTTGCCCTCCATCATCAGCGCCACCCGGTATGTGTCCTCCCTGGTCAGGGGGCTGGGGTGGGTTGAAATCAGCCACCGACCTGACGTGGATGAGTACCTCGTAGGCAAGGATCCGCTTCTCATGAAGGGGCGCCGGTGGTGCTGGCTGCCCTGCAAAGATGTGGCATGGCGGCTCGTTCTCCGCCACTCCCAACCAGCACATGAGAGGAATGTAGGATGGGTGGGCCGTCCATGCTGTTACCTTAAAGGTGGAGAGGTCGGCGCCGGAGGCCGTCCCCTCCTCAACGTCCTGGATCCAGCATGACGGCGTGAGTATCTTTGCGGCGGTATCTTCGCGCCAGGCGTGCGGTGGAATCCCCTCGAAGACGATGTTGACCCGGTACCGTAGCGGCGACGACTCAGCGTGTCGGAGCCGGGACCAGGGCCTAAGGACCAGTGCGGTGAGGCCCAGGGGCAGCGGTGAGGCGGCGAGAATGCGGTCCTTGGTCGCCTGAGACCCGCACAGGATGATGAAATTTTTGGGGTAGAAGTGGCGGATGATGATGTCCTCAGGCTGCAGCTGTGCCGCCGAGATGATTGCTCTCTGCGCGTCCTCGAGGTGGATGTCGACGTTTCGCACCTCGTCTGTGCAACCAGCGAGAACCGCAGCTGCGTCTCCGCACCATCGATGCCGGCGTCGCGCTTGATGTAGCGCCAGCATTCCCGTGGCCGAGTCCACGGCCCCGGTGGTCCGCAATCCGCCCCGAGTTATCGACGGAGTCCGGGGCTGGGGCGATGTCCTCCCCATGTCCGCTGCCGATGGCGTTTTGTGCCATTGCCCTCCATCATCGGTCCGCCACCCGGTATGTGTCCTCCTGGACGAGCCTGCCAGCGGCCGGGGGGTGGGTTGAAATCAGGCCACTTGCACTCCGTGGATGAGTACCTCTTGAAGCAGCAAGGATCCGCTTCTCATGAAGGAGGCGCGGTCGAGGGTCACCATGGGTCGCCGCTGGTCCCCCAGCAAAGATGTGGCATGGCGGGCGCTCGACCGCGCGTTCTCCGCCAGCCCTCCCCCATGCCCTCCCTAGGACCGAGGCCAGCACATGAGAGGAATGTAGGATGGGTGGGCGGTCCGGGGCGGCGCGTCGCCTGCGGCGGCGGGCGCGTTTTACGCGTTTGCGCCGCCCTGCCGCAAGAACGGGGAGCCGGCCACCGCGAGCCACCCCCGGTGGGTGGCCGAGGTCGCGCCGGAGCAGGCCGAGGAAGCCGATGCGGCGCCCCCCGGCGCACACCGAGAGGCGATGTCCGGCGAGGGGACTCGGGCAGAGGAGATCGTCTTCGTCCTCGGAGCAGTCAGAGAGGTTGCCGTCGATCCACCTGGTGAGCTTGGTCCGGCCGGAAGACACAGGGACGAAAGGGGCTGCGTCCGGCGAGAGGGCGCCCACGGCCCCCGGCAGCCACCGCAGAGTCCGCCCCCATCTCCGGTGAGGATGGGCGTGGAGGGGTGGGGAAGCGGATTGGTGATGGAGGTGCCATCAGTGCTTCCCCGGAACGGAGTCGCAGGTCACGGCCAGCGGGACACTCGATCGAACAGGTTGTGGGCGAGCGGTTGCGGTGGGGTTGGTGAACTGCGGAGGTGAAGGGCGCAGGACGGCAGGCCGCTGCGCTGTCGGAGCTCCGCGGCGAGGAGGCCCCCTGTAACATTCTAAATGTTAATCAAGTGCATTGCATTTGCATTATTGCATAAAGCATCATTTTGCATTTGATTACAAGCAAAAGCTATTACAAGTTTCTATGTGTGCAACATACATGAGTGTAACGATCTCAAAAGTTGCTTAAAAATGTTTTGAATTATATTTGAGATAGGGCTTATGTACAACTTTTTGCTTAAACATGCCCCATGTGATGATAAGGTTGATTATTCCCTTTTTCATGTTACTAGCAAGCTTAAAGCGTAACTATATGTTCTTTTCAGTTTTTGGTTGTAAGCCCTAAATAAAAGTTGAAGTATAAAATATATGCAACAACTTTTATTTAAGGACCTAAGGCTAAATCCCATCCTAAACTGCTCTAGCAATAGCCTTAAATTTGAATTTGAAACAAAATCAGGCAAAGACTTAGGATTTTTCTAAGTCCCTGATTTTCAGCACTGAATTCACTTTTCAGGGCTGAGTAATTATATTTTTCATATATAAAAATGGGAAACCAACTGCATCACTTGTTAGTGAAAAGTTTGTACTTGAATGCTATGGAATTGGTTGGGCTTGATTTTGCTTGGTTTATCATTAATTAAATGCCAAAGAGTGCTAATTGCTGTATTTAGTTGCTGACTTAACTGAATGTGACTGAATGGGTGGATGCCGTGTGTTTTTAGTGTTGTTTAGCAGCGTGTAGATTGCAACCTGCTGAGAATTAGGGCTCGATCCTTTAAGCAATTCTGTAGTCCACACATTAGAGAGGATCGTGGTCAAATTGGTTTCCATTTTGATCACCCGAAAGAGAATTAGAGGGAGGAGAACATGGGGTTTTCAGTCGGCTACAGTAATTCGACAGGGCAGGGACCTTCGCGTCGCTGTCTTGTGCCCACCGGTGATTGGTCGCCGCTGCGGCACCGCTGCCACGCCGCGCCCTTCTCTGTTGATCGTGTCGCGCTGGCCAGTGGAGAGCGGAGCAACGGAGCCCTGCCCATACCGTTGCCAGCGCTGGCCAACTCGTCGCCGGCCTTCTCCTTCTTTCCCCCGCTGTTCACCGGCGACACGGGAACGGTTCCCCGTGTTTCGCTCGAGCACTACCGTGCCCTGCCCTCCGCGTGGATGATTTTGCAAACCCTCCAGCTGCATCCCCGTGCTCGCCATTGCCTATATAAGCCAGCCTTGGCCGCCGGTCACCGTTTTTCTTTTTTCTGCTCATTGTCAACCAAACTCACCTCGCCGTGAAATTCGACGCCATCGTTTAATCCTTTCCAAATTACTCTCGCACGTAGCTCCGCCATCTCTGGACGAAGCCATAGAACCCGTTATCATCGACTGCCATCAACTGTATTGCCCAAACGGCCTTGTCTCTCTCACGGCCGGCCAGAGCGCCGCCGTGGTTAGTCTCACCGTCGCCGGAGTCTTCCAGTGAGCCAACCATCCTGGTGCTTGGTGTTTTGATTTTGCTGTGGTACCTAGATCATGACCGACTCGATCTTTTTGTCTCAACCATGCAGACCACGCCAGAACAACTCCGCGCCGTCAAGTTCGCGCCGCTGGAGACGTCCTCTTCGTCGACGAACCATCCTTGCATCGTCTCTAGCCTTGATAACGTGAGCACCGTGTCCATGATAGTCGGGTGATGCTCTATGAGCATTTAATTGCAACTTTACCATGCTCCTATGGCCGGAGTATGCCGCGCCGGCGAGCTTTGCCTTGTCGAGCCGCCATCGTAGCGGTCAAGTGCATAGAGGTGTCTCGGTCGATCGATTAGGAGTTTTTTTTCGTGTTCACCGTGATGAGTCGCAGTAGATAAAAGCCGTAGCATCACCAAAGAAGTAGCCGGAGCTCGCCGTTGTGTGAGCCGTGCGCCGCCGTGCCGCCATGGCCGCCGGCGTGCACACTGTCAGTCTCACTAGGACCAACCAACACCTCAGGACGATGCGCGGGATTGCCCCGAGCATGTTGGTAAATACCTCGTCGCCGGCGACCTCACCGCCGGTGAGTTATCGCCGGTCAACCGCCGTGGACGCCGCGGTCAGCACGGAGTTACTGTTGCTGACCGGCTGGGTCCACATGTCAGCCTCCGTGCACTGTGTGTGGGCGGGAAAAGTACTGTGCGCGTTTTATTTAAACTTTTCAGAAAAAATGAATAGTGCTGGATTTTGTTATTTTTGTAGAAAAATAATGTGAGCTCCAAAAATTCTGAAAATTTTTGTGTAGCCTCCCTGTGATGGAATCTATGTGGAAAAAATATAAAACCTAGAAAAACAATAGTTTTTACATGTTCTAAAATTACCCATTTTAATTAATAAATGGACATTCTATGATTTTTCTAGAATAGAATATTGATCCAAAAATCATGAAAATTATTTTACACCCATTTCATGATAGTACCAGTCTGTATAAAAGGTTTGAGAAAGATTTGAGAATGTTTTATAAAATCATTATTTCTAAAATTAGGAATAAAAAGAAAAGGAACCTTTTTATCTCATGTGTGTATGTATTTGAGTGTTTCAAATTAATGTATTGCTGAGCATCAATGTGAAATATTGTTTTGACCTTGAAATTCTTTAAGTAAATAATATATGTTTAATATTTCATGTTCTGGTTGCTAAGGCTTGAGATTAGGTGTATTGCTTTATTTTCCTTTTAAATGTAATAACAAGTAATGTGTAGTTTCTTTTATACAACTCTGATAATATAGTGTTGTCATCAGAGAAAGAGAACTGCATACATGGAACCTTATGTAGCTTTCCATCATTTCCATCAACATGATCATAGCATCACGCATCATTTCATGCTATCATCATGCATCCTATATGCATTCTTGATATTTATGCACCACATACATTCGTATAGGATCCGAGGGAGAACCTACCATCGAGTACACCGTGATCGAGGAGGATCCGCAGGAGGCAGCACCCGGAGGAGAAGAAAGAACCACTGACTCTCTGCCAGAGTGCCCGAACCACGGTCCCTCTACTTTTCGCCGAGGCAAGCCCCGGAGCATCCTATTAACCCATTCTTTTTGAAATGCAACTATTTACTCCAATTTACTTTATTTTATGCATTACGTTATAAGAATTGCGTGACACCGTTGTTGCATGAACACCTTGACCACTCAAATACACCCTTTTTATTCTACTAGTTTTGGTAGATAGTTGATGCTTCGCCATGCTTAGATAATTAGAAGTCGGATGATTCTGTCATCCGCAACCCGAGGTTGATACTTGTGATGTCCTTAATCATATGATGGATAATAATTGGAGACCGGACGGAGATTGTGTTTTCCGTCCGCGGTCGATTAAGGACCGAGCCGTATTCGGATCTAAGTGTGAGATTGAACGTACCTTCACATAACCGCCGAATAACTCGTTTCGACGGTGAAACTGATTAGCCTATTCGAGGTGGTTCTTGAACCGCTGATGCATTGCTGGGACGACTGGACGGGGAAAGGGTACTGGTCAAGACCCTGCATGACTATGGGCTACAGGCTGAACGGGCATGACTTGTGAGACGCAGTACCATGAGCCTTGCAACCGGATTCAATTCCATCTTTCGAATAGAGTGAACAGTGACTCGAAAGGGGCTTTGGTCCCGGCTTGCGAGGGTGTGTGATACGGGCTTTACCCAGCTGGTGTAATCGATTCGAATCGCCGTCTCTCCCAGATAGTGAGAAACTCATACCTTTTTGCAGAGACGTAGTTAAGAAAGGATAACTAAATGTCGAGATTGGAAGGACTATATTATGGAACCTCAATTCATAGATTTGTTTGTTATAAATTTAAAAGATGGCGTAGTCCATGCAAAGGTAGTTCTAAATAGCTAGAGGACAATTGATTGATAATACTTGAAGTAAGGATCAAGTTTAGTAAGCAGTTTTTCCGCAAAGCTTGCTAGCCAACAACCTTCTTTTTATGCTTGTCATGTACCCTTGGAGCCTTTATCTTTTCTCTGTCGGGTAAGTCTTGCGGAGTACAATTGAGTACTCAGGGTTTTACCCATCGTTGCAGGTGACATGTTTTATGAAGGTTATTGTGTTACGTGCTATAATCCTGTGGATGACGTGGATGAGTAAAGGCCATCGGGCTTGGCCGTATCTATAACTCCATCACCTTGCTTGTACAGGAGGCTTGAATAAAACTGGTGATGTAGAAACACTTATGGTATTGTAGTTTGAAATAAATACTACTTTTATGTAACATATTTGGAACCGGTGTTGTAATAAGTTTCGATGTTTAATTATTTCCGCTGTACTCTATAAGCTGGTGAATGGTGTACCTTAATCATGATCCTGGTTCTAAGTTGATTTACCGAGGTCCTTCGTGACACTCGGCGGACTACCGGATTTATTCGAGAAGCGGTGTATGCGTGTCAACGTTATTACGGGGACAGTTACGCTTAATCTCGGATAGATTGGTCGGTTCTGTCACACCCCCGGCCTACCGGTCGACAGCAGCGGACACCGGCGGCGGTGGCGGCCGGCGGCAGGTCCCTACCGGGGGAGAAAAAAGGGGGGTGAGGGGTTAGAGAAGGTGCCAAGGCGAGGGGGTGGGGGTGGGGGGGTGGCGCGGCAGGCGAGGGGGAGGGGCGAGGAGGCTAGAAGCGGAGGTGGCCGTCCGGTGACCTGGTGGCCGCCCCGGCGGGGTGGTGGTATTCGGAGGGGAGGGTGGCCGCTCAGCCGGTCGCCATCTCCGGGCTTTCCTCACCAGGAGACTGATGCATACATGAAAAAGAATCTTACCCTTGTACTGAGATACTCTTTCGCTTATTTCTTTTCTGAATCCTTGATTGATTTTAATTTCCCTGTGCATGATTGGAGGATGCCTGCAGCCAGTGCATTATTTGTTTTTTGATTCTGAAGTTTGCCGCAAATTGAATTGGTGATCTATTTCGTCTGGTAATGTTAGGACACTGATGAATGTTTAGCAAATGCAAAAACAGCCTGCACCCAAAAATTCACCACCTACCGCTACTGAACCACAAAGCACAACCCTGGAATGTCATATGATAATTTTAACTTCCTATGCGCAAGTTATTCATAATTTCTGCATTGTATGTGACAATACAAGTCATTATAAAGTTAGTTTGAATGGTTTGATTCGTTGTACGAGATAGGATCCGAGTTTCAGTTTGGAACTCGTTTCTCTGGTCTGCAATTATGTAGTTTGGGCGTCTAGGTTGTTCTGTTGATGAGCTTCCCATTGGCATTTATTAGTCCTTAGTCGTCAAAATTATGCTGAAAGTCGCAGTCCATTAGAATTTGAGGTTGAGAGGTGCTTATAACTGTAGACAACAATTAGGCATCAGGCATGGTGTTTAGGCTGTGTGATATTTTGTTAAATTTGCTCTCTTAATGTTGCTGCCACTTTTGAAATACTGATGCTAAATTGATCATGGGAGACACTCAATTGTATAATCTTTTCTTTCCCAGAATCATATGAGAAATTCAGTAAAGTTGATTTTAGATATAGACATGGACCATCAGCTGGCTAATTTGTCTATTGTGCTTGATTGAGGAAGATATAGGCCAACAAAGAAAAACACAAAATAAGCTAATTTAAAAAAGTTCTTATATTGTACCAATTCAATATGGCATAATTAAAAAAATACTGAAGTATGGAAGCATTATGCATACTTAAAAGTTGTGATTACCTTTTCAGATGCTATTTTAGGTTTCAATTTTCAAAGGACACGAGAGCTCCCTTTAGAAGTATTGTTTGGGTGAAAAAAAAAAGACTGTAGGCTTGATGTTGCAACTGGGCCTGCGGTTCCTCAAAGCTGCACAGCAAGCAGAAGCTAGCAGACAATTTAGGTTTGAGCATTGCACTTTAGATTATTCCCATGGATGTAATCCTCTATTTTGGGCCCTTGTGACTCATGGGCACTGCATGCTGCAGCTAATCCTCTGCTGTAGTTCAGTAAAAACAACCCAATTTTGTTCTATACAGTGTCAATTTCAGAGTTAAACTTTGATGTTGCTAAATTTTTGTGCCTTTAACCTTTGATATGTAATATATGAAAATAGGACCAGCAGGGTTCCATCCTTGGGTTAATATCCTGGTGGGGTGCGAATTAAAAAATGACCATAAATTCATGTCCTGGGTGTTGTGATGCGGGACGCAGATGCTATGTGCAGTTTAAAAAATGGCCAAAGGATGCCGTCTTGCCAAGGTCTGTTTGTGCTCACTAAGCGGCCAACGTGTACCTTCGAGAGTGACCAAGATGACATCCTTGACCTATCGTTGTCCAAGTCTCAGGTTTGCATGCCATGCCACTCAGCCACTATACTTAGCTTGGGGAAGATGAGAATATGGGAGACTTAATCTAGATATGACAAGTCACAAGGAGCAACTAAAGCTTTAGTTTCATCCTTGATATTGATCAGGTAATATACCCTAGCTGGTCTATGAATATTGATATCAATTCCTTTCGTTTTATGCGGCCCTGATGTAGTGGTCAATATTATGTGTAGGAATCATTCATCAACACAAAATTAAGATGGCTAGATATACTCTGAAATTTCTATTTTCTTGCCAGGTACTCATACTGCTTGCAAGTGTTTTGGAGGTTTGTCCTAGGAACGATATGTAGATAGTACTTGGGCCATTTGATCATCTTTGCAGCTGTTTTCAAAGAGCACCGCATCAGCAGTCACATTATATTCCTATAATTCTTGTAAGTTTGGTGTATTTGCCTTATCAGTCTGATCCTCGATTAGAATGGTAGGGTGAAACAGCCAAGGATAGCTGGATCCATGGAGGTGGTTCGGACCCATCAGTTGCAGCAAAGCAGAAGGGCGAGTCCTGATCCGGTGGCGATGGGGTGCTATTGGCACTTTGCAGAGTTTGTATGATCTATAACAGAGTTCATCGTGATCTTGGTAATGCTGGTGCCATGGCCTGCTAATTCCTCGACAATGTACCACCTGAAGTGGAGTCCAGCCTCATCTTCAGTCATGTGTCCTCTGATCCAACTTGGTATTACTTCCTCTGTATGGCTAACGACATCTTAAGACGTAACTTCCCACCTCTGAATTCTTCTCATTTCGTCTCATATTGAGACTGAAACCAGATTGTTTTTCGGCTGATAGTTTGTTGAGAAAATTCATTATTTGACACTGAAAAAACTTGTCATTCCCAATTTAGCACTCAAACTTGAAATCTTCCTTATTTATCCTCTCTGGAAATTTTCATTCCCATAGTGACACTACCGTTGATCTGAAAAGACAATTTTGCCCCTCCTTTTTTTTTTTTTTTGTCCCAGGCACCTTCTCTTGTGTACAGAGGTGTTTTGGCTGGTATATAAAGGTGTTTGGTGCCATTTTTCGATTTAGTTTGGCTGGTATACAGAGGTGGCGTTATTTTTTTTCAATTTAACATGACTGATGTTCTAGGACTGTTGTGATTTTTTCTTAGATTGTTTTTTGCATTATTTTTTGGGCCTATCTGTGCACCTTTTTTTGGACCATTTTTGCACCAATTATTTGCAGAGTGCACAGATTCATTATATTTTTGCAGAAATTATTTACACCATAATAATTAGGCAAACAAACTTGACAAAACATCCACAATAACATGAGATCAACAACATCCAGCCAGCATATATACTAACATCAGTTTCACATCCACACATAAATAGGAGGTTCACATGCACGCAGATACCAACATTCAGGTTCACATCCACACATAAATAGGAGGTTCACACTGAGATATACTACAAGTTAACTTCTAAACCAAAAGACATGCATTTCAGCTTCTCTGATTCACAAACTAATTCTTCTTTTACTCCTTGTGCTCATTGCATGACTTCCAGGCTGTTTTCCTGACATGTATATTATGTATATATAACAACAATGGCAATGCTATGCAGCACGATATGTGACCTGTATATACGAACATGCATCTTCCAGGGCATCATCCCGCCGCACGGGGGAACACTGGATCTGTCGCCTATCCTCACTTTCCTCGTCCTCAACGCCTTCACCAGCACGGCCGCCGTGCTTCCAGTAGAGCTCCCCAGCTCGGCCGCTGCACAGCATCACCAGAGGACTGCTGCTTCGACGAGCTCGACACCGCTTGAGGCGACGTCCAACCAGATGAAATGGATGCGGAGAATGTGGTCACACAAGTCACAGGGAGAAGATGGTGATCACTAGGTCTGTGTTCATCAAATCGTCAATGGCTTATTGTTACCACCTGGGGAACATGCTTCACATCAGACGCTCGAGATCTGCACAACACTGTTTTGGACATGCATGCTCAGCTCTTGATAGGTAAAGGACACCGTGTTGGACATGCTCAGCTAGAGAATCTGCACACACTTGAAGGAACCTACAACCAATCCAGAACTCACCCTGTTTTGCCGGACGCAGTGCTGGCCGCCCGCACTTGGAGGGGAGCCTGCCCCAGCCATGCTGGTGGCGCTTGCCCTGGCCATGCTGGGCTCGCGCGGGGAGCCCGCCAGGCGGCTGATGCCGTGGCTACGATGGCCCCGCACGGGGAGCCCGCCCCGACAGTGCCGTCGGCGCCCGCCCTTTCCGCGCTAGCCAAGGGCTGGGAGTCCGCCACGACCGCGCGCTCGGCAACAGCCCCGCCCGCGCCAGCCACCAATTCCCCGTCGCGCGGATGCCGTCCACATGATGCCGTCTCTCTTTGCCTATGTAAGCCAGTGACATTTTAGTCTTTCAACAGGTGGCCCTACATGTCAGTTAACCATACAGCAGGTCCAAAGTGACGGTAGTGTCATTGTGGGAACAAAAATTTTCAGGGAAGTCAGATAAGGAAGATTTCTACTTTGGGTGCTAAACTAGGAACGACGAGGTTTTTCGGTGTCAAATAAGGAATTTTCTCTAGTTTGTTATGGTGTGTCGTCGACATTTTCCCCTTGTAATACTACTTGTAGTGAGATTTTTTTTTTTTTTTACACAAGTGATTGCATTTGTTGCTGCTGGTGGTGGAGATCGAGTTAGTCATGCCTATTACGTGCTTTCAGAGGGATAGTTCTTGTGCCATGGAATACATGACTAGAGCACCCAAATATTTTTATTTGCATTGCAACAATCTAATCATTCTTGAATACATGTGTCTATCATCTGCTCCATTCCTGTGCAGTTGAAACAATCGGGGTGTTCGGCTGGTAATATAAGTCGGCTGATAAGACAAGCCGGCTGGTTTGGTGTAAGAGAAAAATATTATTCGAACGGCTGATAAGACAAACGAACAGGAGGAATGTTATCATTCTTGAACAACTTAAGGATAGATCAACTTACAATAGGAGTATGGTAAGAAGGAACAAATTTATGTAGACTTTCAATTTTGATGTTTCGTGTTAAAAAGGTTCTAAAACATGTCACCATGGATAAGCTGCTCTATCTATATTATTTTTAGGTTAACTGTATTTATTTCATATTCTGCAACTTATACATGTGGCTTCTATAGGATCTCCAAGGTACTCACACAAGATGCTTATAGATTAGCCAAACAAGCTAGGCAATTTGCTTCTCAATCTTGTACTTTGTCAAAACAAATTGGTTATTATCCTATTTATATAATGTATTATGCTTTGAGCGCTCCAAAACGCGTATTAGAAAAACTTAAACCTATAGCAACGTACGGGCATGAATCTAGTACAAACTATAAAGCCTTTATAGATGAGGCTTTTCTAGAATTGTAAAAAAAAACTCAATCTAACTGAATCTAAACATTTCTCCTAAAATAGTTTCCTAATGTGTCTGAGAAGGCTCTTCCTTCGTCTATATGTGTGGCCCACAAAGGAGACCACGGCAATTCTCCTATGAATTCTGTTGTTGAGGCACTAATGTATCCAACTATTGGCTCACTATAGATGAAGAGCAAGACTTCAAAAAATAAGATCACATTTTATCTGTTGAAATCAAAAGTATCACTGTTTATGATACATTGAGATGAGAAGTTGAGAACTAGTTGTACTTTTTTTTGTTCCAATAGGCTTAGAAAACATGATAAGCCCCCTCTATTTGGTACTGGTACTAGTACTAGTAAGGTCTTAGTTCTGAATAGTTTGTTGATTTTAGATCAAGGTTTTTACAACAAAGATCAGTGGAAATTAATTCAATTAGCGGCAACATGCTCGCTCTGTTATAGCGAGGCTATAGCCGGCTATTTTGTTTAATCTTTTTTATTTCCTTGTTTGTAACCTATTAATTGTGGCAATCTTTGCCATTCTTTTGAAAAAAAAAACATAAATATGTGACAAACCAAAGCAAAGTAAATTGAGACATAGCAAACTAAAAGAAAATAAAATGATACTGCAAACTAAGTTAGACCATGTTTGTGAGTAGCCCTATGTAATAGTCCAATACAGAAAAACATCTTAACCATTATTACCATTATTAAAAAAATATCAATATATTTGAATATATATATATATATAAAATGCAAAAATAAATTGCATGTTTTTTCAACAAAAGCCTTATGAAGTTTTTATTCCACCACGTATTTACAAATTCATGAATGCATGAAGCATAAATGCGTGAGGGTGGAAAGTCTGCATTCCTTCATCAAGAAGCATACGCTTAAACGCATCCATCTTGTCCTGATGTTGCGAACACTTTTGATTGAAACTTATAGCCACTTTACGGAGTCCATTGGCACTTGTGAGCATGGCTTTCATGAACCAGAGTTCACAATCTATTCCTGTCAATCCGCTAAGCTCTACTTCCTGTAGGTGATCCATGGAGATTTCATGTGATGTCCAATAGTCTTGGTGATTGCATTCGAGACCTAATCCAGTTTTTAAGTTATAGCGCTGCAACACAGATATATGTTGGTTTAATGCAATGAGATTGGAGAGAGAGAGAGAGAGAGAGGAACCATCTCAAAAAAAGAGAACCGTATAAGACCAATGAGTTTAAGATGAGTAGGTGCTCACCAGGGTGAGGAAGAAGGGCAAATGTAGACTGAGGTGCCTAAGATTGTTGAATCGCGTAAGTAAGCTTGCCACGCCCGCTCCAAAGTTATGCCGCTCAAACGAAAGAGAAACATTAACGGTCAAAGATGTGATATGAGGTAGGTGTGGTACCATACTTTCAATCAAGTCCACGTCGTCCTCGAACACCTTAATCAAAGTTAAAAGAAAGTAAAGTGTTAGTGAGACAATAGATAACAAATTGAATATTGTTAAAGGAGGATAAGAAACTTATGCAAATCATATGAAACTTATGCAAATCAAGCACGTCGAACCAAAATGCAAGTCTAAGAAAGAAAACACACATATATAGGAGATAAAGCGAAGACATTTATTTGAAGCAATAGAGTATCTATTGCATTTCATATGAAAAGTGATTGTAAAATTGCTAGTTTTTAACTCACAAATGATATAAAATCTGATATATATCAATTGAAAGTTCCAGATAAATAATGTAGTATGGTGTCACTTGTCATACATGCATGTGTTTCATGGATTTGGCGATTATTAGTACCATGAGATGAGATGTATACCTTTCGACCATAAAGAGTCACCTCAAGGCATGTGATAGAGCTATAGTGATTGAGTAGTATTGCGTTATTATGGTTCTCGGCCTCGCCGTAGCGGAAGTTGTCGGCGTGGTCATCGACGAAGTGGGAGTCTTGAAAGCGATGTGACCACAGACAGAGCTTGAGTCGCCGCATGCACGGCGGCGAGTCGCCGTCGATCTCAAGACACCCAGGCGACCAGCCTCGCGGAAAGAAGAATGCAAGCTGTTCAAGCCTGGGTGCGGAGATCCTAAGCGCCTTGCGGAAGCAGCACTTGTCTATGTGCAGAAGCCGGAGGCTAGGCGTCCTCAGCTCCAGCGACACCGAGTAGAGCTCCTCCACCCACAGCTCCGAGAGCACGTCGGCTTCCAACCGCATCTCTTCCTTGAAATCATCGGAAAGCCGGACCTTTCTCAAGCGCAGCTTCTGCAGGCACGGGCAGCTCGCCGACGACACGAGGCGGGAAAGGAGGTGGCCTGCGCCGTCGTCGGCGATCCTGACCCCTTCGATCGAGAGATCCCTGAGCGATGCGAATTTCATGGCGGCCGCGGGCAGCCGGAGCCTTGCGCCACCTGATGCCAGACGCATGGTCTCCAGCTGCAGCCGCCTTGGAGGTCTAGCAAGCTCGTCGTCTTCGTCGCCGTCGTCGTCAAGAAGTGGCGGCATCACGAGCTCCTTTCTTTTCCAGCTCTTGTCGTCGTTCTCGTTGCGGTCATGGCAGTCTAGATGCAGGATGAAGCGCTTCAGACCGTGCTGAGAAACGAGGAAACGGATCCACCCTTGCGCGGCATCGACCAACGCCGGCATCAGTTGTTCTAGGTGCTCGTTGGAGCCTGTGGCCGTACACGTGATCGCCAGGCTCTCGATGGCGGCGGCGGCGCAGCCGGATTGGGATTGGGTACTACGACTACGCCGGGCAAGGACGCCGTTGACGAAGGAGACGTACCGCTCCAAGGTGGCGGCGCCGCCGGTGGACGACACCGCCAGGCGAGAGGCGAAGCGGAGCGCGGGAACGCGCGCCCAGAGCCCGAGCCACCGCCGCGAGAGCGCGCCCATGCGCGCCGCGTCCGTCGCGTCGGCCACCAGCTCCAGGATGTGGAGGAGCACGTCGTCGTTCAGGCCGCTGATCAGGTCGTCGCCGGCACGATCCGCGTTGCGCGAGTCCTCCGCCGCGGAATTACCCATGCTTCTTTCTGCCAACTGGAACAGGCTCGGCCGGCGGCGAGGGCGCGAGGCGAGGGCTTAGTTTCTGTTGACCCAGGAACTAGATGCGTTTAAGTTAACAAGGAACATGGTGTGGTGTGAATGTGGCTTTAGGGTTTTATAAGAGCTTAAGGCTTGTTTTTTGTAAACCGGTTTACTGAACTACTCAACAAAGTGATTATAACTCTAATATATCGGGTATGTGCAAATCTTTTGGTTCTTCGGCAAGGGTTTGCTTTGGGTCTACCATTAAACAAAGTTAATGGGGAACATATCCATGAGTGGTAAACTAACTGGTATTGAAAAGGATTTTAAAAATTATAGCCTTAATTAAAAAAATTATCTAAATTTATCAAAAAAAGGTTATACCACATGTAGATTCCATGATGACACAATATTTGCAAAATATCTTGTCCAAACTCGAAAAATTCGTTTGTGAGATATAAAAATAATAAATTTCAAGCTCAAAAGTTTCCCAAAAGAGGATGATTTGTTAAAAGTTTGTTTTTTTATATCTCACAAACGAAGTTGAGTTTGGACAAGATATTTTGCAAGATTGTGTATCATCATATCATCTACATGTGTGAGGTTTTTTTGGTAAATTTAGACAACTTTTTGCTATACTGTAGTTTGAACAGTTTTTTCACTGTGGGAAGTTAGTTTGGTAGATATACAATTTGTTTCCCTGTGAAAGTTAATCACCTCTTAATTAAGTTAATATTAATATTAGATTATCCATGAGTGGATAACTAACTGGTATTAAACAGAAACAAGATTTTAAATTAATTAACTTGCCTTAATTAATTAAGTAAATCCTTTATACTAAACTTAAACATTAACCCCATAATTAAGGTTATACCAAAATTTTTAAGTTTTCCAAGTCTATTAAAATATTTGGAAAAGGGTTGTGAAAACCAATTTCGAAAATGGCTAATATATTTTAGGAGACTACTTTGAATGTTGGGACCTACCAAATCAAACATTACCCAAAAGAGTTCTACTAACCACAACGTGGTGTCTGCCCGATGCCTGGACAAAGAGAGATAAGAGTGCCAAGCATCGGGTAGAAACACTGTGGCCATCGATGCTTGCTTTAAAAAAAAACATGATCCATTTTTTCCTTCCTTCTTTTTTTTGTTTTTAATTTTTTTTGTTTTAATCATCCATGGCATGATATGTTCCTTTTTGTATTTTTATTTTATTTACTGTTGCATTTAGGTTCCCAAAATGCTTAAAAGGTTAAAAAAAATTATATCCCTGGTGCATGCAAGCATGGATAAGGAATGAGATTGTGGTCGAGGTCCATGTACATGCAAGCATCGCTACCACACTGTGGGCACTGAAGAGTTTCATACATGACCACTATGGGTACTGAAGAGCCCAATAATTTGTTCAGCATCGCTACACTATGGACAGTCTAAGGTTCCCATCCTTACACTACACCCGCACCTTGGACGACCCAACCCTATACATAATGGAGAACAGCCCCAGCAGAATAGAGAATGAACCAAACCAATAAACTGGTCCAACAGAGAAGAGACCATAACGACATAAATTGTGGAGGCAAAGGTTGATGGATGTATAACAAATACTCCCCAATTGGTAAAAGTCGTTTCATATGGTTTTCATATTTCTAAGCTCAACAACTTAAAAATTATTTATAATTTATATTATCGATATTTGATTAAAGTCTTGTCCACAACAACTTCTTTTACCAACCTAGACTTTTGCACTAGTCACAAGAACCTCAAGCTTCAGGATGTGGAACAAGACACACCTAGCTGGTGCAAGGACCATGTATGTGTATACTCACCAACAGATACCCCCTGTTGTGGGGGGGGGGGTGCTGCAGTAGGGTACCTCACAATAACAAGAGGGGTTGAAGAGAATTAGAGAAAGAACCTTCTCTGGCGAAGTGTTTTCCAGGAATAGCTTGAATACTTGGAATAATCTTTGAGAACATATGAAAGACCCCTGAACCTATGTTACGGTTGGCTGTGGGGACGATTGCACCGCCAGATGGAGAGGGAACAACACCCCTAAATCTCAGGACGAGATTCATATAAAGAGGGGAGGACTACTTTTTTTTCTCTTGGTTTTCCTTTTCTTTTATCTTTTCTTATCTTATCCGTTTTTTGGCTTCCTTTTTTTTAATCTACACATGAGATTGATACATGCCATGTTGTATACATGTGATTTTCTTTAATTTTTTATTTTTATTTTTCCTTACTTCTTATTTAGTTTGTTTTAATCAATGTTTTTTATTTTTTAAATATTGTATTCATGATATGTTCCATGTATAATTTTTTGTATTATTTTTAAATTTTCTTCTAGCTAGTATTTACATTTATATTATTTCATTTTTATGTCATTCTTTCTTCTTTTGTATTTTCATTTTATTTTAACGGTTGCATCCCTTTTCCTCTTGGTCTTCTCGTTTTTTCTTGTTTGTTTTCCATATTGTTTAGTTTTTACTTTTTAAATTCATATAGGGCAGAGCTCTCAGTATGGCAAGGTATTGTGGCGCTCGACCTTGAATTCTCAGAAGTTTTTACTCTCAAACCACTTTGTACGGTGGATATACTAGGAAGTTTTTTTTAGCTTGGATATACTAAGGAAGTTGAACCACTTTGTACCGTGGATATACTAAGGAAGTTGAAGTTTCACTCTGGCAGCAAGAGGATTATATTAGAGGAAGAAGAACAATAGCGACTGTTGTTACCTGGACGTTCTCCTGGGCTATTGCTAATTGTGGGCTGCGACTGTTGTTACCTGGACGTTCTCTTGGGCTATTGCTACTTTTTGAACAATGGGCTGCTACTGAATGGAGTAGGAACAGTGTATCACGTATCTGGGCCCTTCGGCCTTTTCGTTGGCCTGCTTCGTCCACTGGACACCCGGCCCGCGGGCTGCGCCGCCGCTCGATCAGGCGATCACCGCGAGTCCACCACCGTCTCTGCGCGGGCAAGTCCTGGCGTTGCCTACGAGCTAGCTACTGCGTTTCCTCAGGGGTAGACTCTGAAAATCTGAAATTTCTCATCAGTCCTGGCGTTGTTGGGACTTGGGATGCTTGTCGTTTTTAATTAATTACTAAGTTTGTTTGATTAATTTATGATGAGTCATAGTGACTGCACAAGATTCATAACAAGCTTTGAAGAGGAGAGATTTGAGCAAAGCGGCGTCAATCGCAAGTGTTGTCTCTGCCTCCCAAGATATCAATTACAAACTTGTACAAAGTTTCAAGTTTTGTCAAAAGGTGGCTTTTCTTCTGAAAAAAAAAAGAAAAGTAAACGCCCCGTCCAATTTTGGGAATAAAACAAAAAGGAAGTTCTTGATGTAAGTGTCGCAGCAGGCAACTGTGTAAAAAAACTTGCAGACTGATGACTGCAACAAGCAAGCACATTGAATGAGTGTCAGTCAGGTAAGAGACGCGACCGATCGATCGCAAGCGAACGCTGCGATCGACGGATCATCTGTCCATGTTGAGATCGATCCCGATGTTCATCCCGTTGTACGCGATGGGCGCATACATCCACGTGTCGTCAGAGCTGAGGAGCTGCAGGATCACAAGAAAAAGGAGGAGCTGTTAGCGGGATGATGATGATTGAGGCGGCACTGAGCTGAGACGGAATTAATCAGATTCTGCAGGCAGATGCTCCTCACCCTGATCTGAAGCTGCAGGAACTTGACGTAGTGGACTGCCTCCTCAAGCATGGTGCTGAT
This sequence comes from Chrysopogon serrulatus, assembly GCA_015844335.1. NCBI lineage: Eukaryota > Viridiplantae > Streptophyta > Magnoliopsida > Poales > Poaceae > Chrysopogon > Chrysopogon serrulatus. The sequence goes on from JADLZL010001504.1 coordinate 36,750, forward strand.
GTCAACCTTGGTCCCGTTGGGCACCAGGTTCTGAAGGATCTTCAGCCTCTCGTTGATCCGTTCCCTCCTCTTCTGAAAAACCAAAAAAAAGCAACCGTCCATGTCAGATTCAGTTACAAAAGAATTATTCATACATCCTCAATTAATTCATCAAAAGAACTGGATGATCATATTCAGTCAGTACCCTTGCATAGATGCTCTGGGGTTCAGTCGTCATGCCGCGGCCAGCCCGGCCCTTGCCTTTGGGACGACGAGCATCGGCATCAGCATCAGCATCTGCAGACTCCAGAGAAGCATTCGAATCGCTGTCAGAGGTGCAGCAGCTGGTCGGGCTTCCATTCGGGACGCCATGCTGGAGTCTTCGTCTCCACTCTTCTTGGCCCTCTTGGCTCGCTTAGCTTCACCGCTGCGCGAACATTTCCGACCCTGCATTCAGCATTTGCGTTAGAAATCAGAGAGATTAGCTATCTATGATATTAGCTATCTATGATATGATATGAAGAACATCTATCACTGGTCAAAAGGAAGCTGATCACCAAGACTTACTTCTTGATTGGGTTTGGCCATCGTGCTCTTCTGCCATCTGCTTCCTCTTGCTCTTGTTTGTAGTGGCGGTTACTGAGACAGGCATACTGACGCTCATCGGATCATCCAGATCCTCACAGCTCGGATCACCATTCCCATAACAATTGAAGGAATGGTTTTAACTACATTCAGGTACTCAGCTGCACCATGCTCCTCCTGCACCGAGCCCAGGGCATCTGGTGCAGAGCAGGAGCTGCTCCCAAAGGGCCCTCACTGGAGTTGCTCAAAAAATAGTATCCCTCATATGCAGGTGGGATACTGTCACTGTATGCATTGGAAGCTTGATCAGACCAAGGCAGCAGCTCATGCTGACCTTCCTCGCCATGGGAGGGGAAGGCACCGAGCAGCTGGGCCATCACCTCCGACGACTCCTCGCCGTGCGACAGGAAGTCGAACTCGGTCCAACCGACCTCGGCGATCAGCCCTCCAGCCTCCATTGCAATGTGCAATGAGGAGTTGAGGACCCAGAGGTCAGAGGTGTTTGTGTGTAGTGTTGGTGTCTGAGATGCTAGCTTGCTCGATGAAGACTATTGCACAAAGTTCAGGTGCTTTTATACTGTTCAGAAACCAGAATTCAGAAATGTTGCTGGAGGCTGGAGCATAATCTTCAAATTTAAAAAATGTGACTGTGATTAAACAAATGGCGGTCCACGCTCCACGGTTGGGATGAAGTAGTTTATGGCCATAAGTTAACAACTAGAACCAACCAATTTAAGGTATGTCCTGGGGAATTTGAAGGTTAATTACAAGATCAGAAAACTTCAACTGCTAGCTGGTAGACAGGACAGTGACTTATCCAAGATTACAGTGCCGTGGGCTGTCTGTGAAGGAGGTTCAATGATTGGGGACACTTCACTAATCATTGGCTCATTAAGGGCTGTGACAGGAAGTCTATGATCTCTGAATAGGGACAGGGTTTACCTCAAAAGATAGAATAGAATAAAAGAGTGATGCTGGTTTGGGGAGGTGGAATAAAGAAAACAGGATATGCAAGAGAGAGGCTTGCACGAACATGGTGGAGGGAATCTGAACATTCTTTAGAAACTGAAGGAGATATGCTAACGCCTCTGCTGATATAGAGGAACGATGATCATTCTTCAATGTGGAATGTACGGTGTACCGACGTTCTGCGGAACTTGCAAAGCCTCAATTATTTTCTCCTTGCTAAGTGGGGAAAAGGAGATCGGATCAATACTACATTTGAAACAAAGGGCCAATCCATTGAAAAAATTCTGAACTAGAGCTACATAGCGATAAGTCTGCCTAGCTAGAATCTCATTCCATGCAGTTTAAAATGCAATTTAGACCACATCAGTATACACGAGGTGGGGGGGGTTGTGCTGAACAAATGCAAAGATGCTGTATAGAATGCCACCTTTGTAGAGGTCAAATAGGGCACCAGACGCAGCAGGATTACCAAAGGCCTTCAGAAAACTCAATGAGATTTTAAATTCAGATTATGGCACATTTTGTGAATCGAAGAGCATGTGCATCATTAAAATGTTCCACAATTATGTTTGAAAAAAAATGGAGGCCACAAGAAGGTTTCCACATAAGGTGTCAGGTTTCCGCAATGCCAGACAAATCTGAATCTTCTGGAGATGTGCTGCTGATATCCTCATCAGCAACAAGTGATCTGCATCCACCTAGCAATTAAGAGCTGCACATGACTCAGATCCACCTTGGTGTACAAATCAACTGTACTTCTGGCATGTCCTGAAAAGGGACTTCTTGCCTCTCCTTGTCAAACAGCAACAGCTAAGATGCTGGGAAACAAAATGATTCCAAGGGAACAAGATGAAGTTTGTTTATGGCCATGATTCTTACCCTTTAGCTGTACGAATGAAGCGGTGCCTCCGATGTTATGCGGCCAAACTGCACGAGCATGCATTATACAATACCTAAACAACCAACAACATATCAATAATAGCATAGAAACGAAGAACATAATATATGATCATTGGCTAGTAAGCACTTAAGTTTATTTTCTGACTTTCCAAAGTTCAAGTTCAAAGAATGGGAAGGCCAAATTGCTTGTGGCGTCACTCCGTTGGAGATCCTAGAAGATATTCTGTTCGTAGCATGTAAACTAATCGCACAACTTGGCATCAATAAATTATGCCAGCCGATAGCCTTGCTCTGTTGGGCTTTCCTGAAGAACAGCTGCATTTTATGATGAGTACGTTTGCTTTCACAAAAAACTATATATGTCAAACATTTTTTCTTTGTTGTTTTTCTCAACACACATTATTTCTACTTCAAAAGATACATTTTTTTTTGGTCAACACAAATTTATTTCTACTTAAAAATATAAGATACGATGGCGAGGTGGGTTTGAAAAACTATATATGAAACAAGCAATTATAGAAAGGACTGCAGTGAATTTATAGCAAATAAACGAAGGAACTAGTAACCCAAAATGACTATTAAATGGTCGACATCTAATGTATTATAATTCACTTGATACATTACTAAGCGAACTAAGATTTATGTCACATTTGTTGACAACATTAAATGTGGATTGTGGAATTGTTTTTAGCTTTGATTGTACCTATTGACTTACACAATTGCTAATATATTATTATCATACTCAGAAGCCAAGTCTTCTAAACTTAACAGAAAAAACAATGGCATCGAGCAAAAATCATGGGAATATAACCAGCAATAGTTCTACAGAGTAAACTAAACTAGTCACGCAGACTTTTCCTGTGAATGAACTATGTGCTTCAGGGAGAGAAAAAAAAAGGCATGCATCTATAACTTGGGCAAGAATGTATCACTAACATTGGCATGTTATATATTTTGTAAAAAAAAGAGAAAGATGTGTGTAAGCGTTATGTTGGAACTGTGCGTTTTTGGAACTTATTCGTTTTTTGTACTCAAAAAAAAATTGCAAATTACAGGGCCAAGAAAGATGCACCTCACATGTAAGTTGTAGGAACCAGAACAAAGTAACATTAGTTCATGAAAACCACGTGTATTACTAGTCACACATTAACTTAAGTCAACTACATGAAAGAACGGAACATGCAGTTAAAAGTCTACCATACGCCTATAGGTTCAGCTGGTCTTCTCATTAAAATGACATAAAAGAAGATATCCACAAAAGATTCCTCTATATTTTAACTGATGGAGGAGTCATGATGCTCAGAGAGTAAAAAGCGAGAATTTCTACAAAATTTCATCAAAATGACACCATTTTGATCACCGGTTGAAAAACAAATGAAAAAGGGAACGAACACACATGGATAAGATTTCACAGGGATGGATAGGCATTCAGAACCATAAAACAAAGAAATATCAATACTTGATCAACCTAAAAAAAACAAACAGATCACACTCAACCCACTGATCATAAATACACAGGAAAAAAAACCTACTTAGAACGAGCACCATCAGCTAATGCAAGGCAAAGAAGTCAAAGTAAACAGATTGACTTTCAAAAGATAATGGAACAAACTAGAAGTCCAAAGATTATACAAATCGAGTTCATAGTCAAACATAAAGATAATAGATGATTGAGGAAACATTTCCTGAATCCAATATTCATGTCAAATATGACTTAGGCAAAAGCATCGTTAACCAGAATGTTCAGAAGAAGGAAACAACAATTAATTTTACAAACTAAAAGCTGGTAGGCAGAGAGCATTGTTCTCTAAATGGTATAATCTAGTTAATGCAGTACTCTACAGTTGACTTACTGAAATAATGATACTTTTAATAAAACATACAAACTAACAGACTTATTTCTGGTCATAAAGCTATTAGCAGAGTCCACCAAGGACACCTTAATACAGAGATAGGCAGAACACTCAGTTGTAGCAATGATGCATAGGTACGACAGCAAAAGTCGGCCAAATATTTCACTGCCATGAAAGCATATGCTTCTTATCTTAGAACAAAATGCTTGAAGTAAATATAGTCAGTCAAGATTCACAATCCTTCACAGTTAGCAACTAATTGTCTTCATGTGTTCAATTCTGTCTGAGGGATTCCAAAGTTTCAAGCTACAAACTGGTATATTCAAGAGTCAAGACTCATGAGACCATGCTATATGCCAGTTGAGATAAAGGAAATTGCAAAAGGCATACAGAGGATGTGTATCAAACTGCATAACAATCAGTAGTCTGGAAAAATAGTGTTCTTGTTCAGCATGGAAAATACTGATATCTCCCATAACCACCAGGGCCCTTAGCTGGCCACCAGCAGCATGATCTCCCAAAATCAATTAAGAAGCCCAGCTCCATACACCATGGATTATTTAGTTTTTGTGATGGCAACTTTATTTCATAAATAATTGCACCGACAAAACAAGAAAGTAACATTACTAGTACAAACAACAAGCTCCAATCAGGATTATCCTTAATTGATATGAATAATTAGCACTATTTTGAAAAATACGTAAGCCACAGATTACAATGACCAGCAATCATGTCTACATTGACAAATCATTCAGGGGATCACAATTTGGAATAAAACTTTATTACGCGTCAGCCAGAAAATAGCCAACATGGTAACATGGGAAACTTTGTTGTTTCCAGAGACGGAGCATCAACAGCACCAACTCTAACTCTCTGAGAAGTCCCAATTTCCACTCAAGCGTCTGCTTCCACAAGGACAAAAACTGGCCTGTCCCCAAGCTTGTCTCGGCCCTGAATACATGTTGTAGTTAGAATAGTCACAACATTTCATGTTGATTTTTCCTAGTAGATTAGAATGATAATTTAGAGTGCAGAATTCCTGTGTCAATGATGGTATGGTAGTGCCATTGATTACTTGAAAAAATAGTTTAGCTGTTTTTTACACTTTCCGACTCACTGAAAATTTACAAAAACAATGTTGCCAGGGATCTATCTGGATCCAAAAGAAACTCCCAATATGAGCATGAACAAACTACACAGTGCTATATGCATAATATTTATCTACAGCTGACTAGGGAAATTGATGTACCAAAGCAGAATATACCTTCAGTTCTGGTAATTCAATGACACAAGCACACTCAACAACCTTTGCTCCAACACGTTCTGAAAAGGAAAGGGACACGAATGAAGTAAATAAATTATCATACAATAAATCACAGGAAAGTGGTGTCAAATGATACTTAGAATACAAGAAACCACTTTCTTGAAAGGCATATACAGCGGCAGAGCTTGCTGAAAAATGATGTGGGGCAGGACTTAACATAAGATGGTAGTGTTAGTGTATAATTAAGATTTAAGTAGTGACACTAAGCATATCCTTCAACAGCTTTTGGGGATTAGGGGTGGGTGGGAGGAGAGAGGAGGCTGACCAGCCTAGCTTCAGAGAAGCTCCTCCCCTGTAACAACAAATTGAAGCTAAAAAAACTTCAAGTTTCTTGTTCCAGAGTATCCAAGTATTCACGCTAAGACTTTTTTCAATCTCATATCAGAATTTGAAAAAGAGAAGATTCAGTGCAATGTTTTCTAAAAGCTAGAACTGTGAGAGAAGAGAACTCTCACCATGAATTTATAAATATGCAGACTCAGAAAAATTAAAACAACATTTTAAAATGATTTTTTTTATGATAATTGATAAAGAGGATTTAGATAACTGTGGTAGGAAAATGTATACACAGTAACAAAATACAACACAAAATGAGCTCACCAATAAGTTTGACAGCTGCACAGAGTGTTCCACCAGTGGCAATAAGATCATCAACTACAAGAGCCCGATCATTGGCCTGTACAGCCCCAACATGCATTTCTATCTTGTCGGTTCCATATTCCAAGGAATACTCTTCGGAGATCACCTCGCCTAGTACATAGATGAAAGAGTATTAGCTATTTCATCCATCATGAGCTCAGAAGTAATGGTACAAACAACAGAGCTATGAAGTTAGTGATGGATATGCAGACCTGGCAACTTCTTTGGCTTTCTCAAAGGCACAAATTTTGCACCGATGGCTAAAGCAATAGGAGGGACCAAAAATGAATCCTCTAGCTTCAACACCTGTTTTGACATGGCACCAAATAAGAAAAATGAGAACCACAGAACATCCAAGGCTACCCATTTCATTCATTGCTTTACAATTCTAAAGTTTGCTATCAAAAGCTCGTATAGTCAGTGTCCAGAAAGGAATGACTGTGTAGCTATATATTACCAGCAACTACGGTGATCCCTTTGTCCTTGTACCGCTCAACAAAGAGGTCGATGGTGTCACGGAACGCCTTGGGGTCGAGCAGCAACGTCGTGATGTCCTGGAACATGATCCCTACACAGAAACGGTGCAGCCCATAATCAATTAGAACGAACAGGCACCATAATTATTCGCACAGAGAGAAATCGAGATTGTTGCTTTACAAGACCGAGCGGTGGGAACTAAAATAGTTTGTCGGTGTTCAAGGTGCTACCTTTTGTAACAGGGCATGAGAGATGTTTGTTCTAGAGCCCCCAGTGTGAAAGAATCGAGGTGGGAGTAGAGCAGCACTCGCTTTGTACACGAAGTTAAACAAAACCACAAGAAAAGTGCTACTGTACTCCTCTAGTTTTACTAGTAATGGATGCAGTGACGCGAGTTTATGCCGCTTATTTTATTATTTATTAACTCCAAGAAAAGTGCTACTCAATACTCAGTTGTTCAGTAAAAATATAAGCAGTGACGCAAACTCCGAAATCCAGAATACGAAGCTGACGGATCGAATCGACTCAGCAGCACTCATCCAGCCACGCGAGCGATCCAACAGGAGGGCAGTAGAGACAGAGAGAGGAGCAAGGTAGGGGGTACGCATACGGAAGCGAGGGGGGATGAACCAACCCACCTGGCTTGGGGAAGTCGGGGATGACGCGGATGGAGGAGGCGATCCCGGCCAAGCGCGCGTCGGCGGGGGGACGCCATCGCCACCGCCGCCTGCCCTCGCCTCCCGCCGGTGACGCGCACGCGCAGTGGAGCCGCCGCGACGCTGCCGACGCGGGGACGAAAAGGCGGCGCCGACGCGAACGGGACGCGAGGCTGCTGCTGGCGGCAGTGAAGGGAGAGCATGCTCTGCTCTGCTCCCCGTCCGCTCCCCTGCTCTTTTATTTTAATCTGGGCCTTCCCGCGGGCCGGCGCGGCCCGCGTCGGATGCAACCGACCGAGCCCGGGAGGGAGAGCCGTTGCCGTCGCCGACATGCGGGGCCGCGCAGGCTGTTCGGGCCCGCGGGCCCACTAGGGCCCCGCGTGAGAGAGAGAGAGGGAGGGGGAATCGACGAAGAGCCTCTTTGCATTGGGTAGGCGTGTTTGGTGGGTCCCACGCGGCGTGGGAGTGGGGCCGGGGGCGGCGCGGTTCGTGCCTCCGGCAGCGGCAAAGGCAGGCACCAATCAACTTGTCGGAGAGAGACACGCGCGCGTGGGGTTTCTTGGTCGGATGACATGTGGGGCCCGGGGGACCCGGCGGCGACAGGCGGCTCGTCTCATGCGGCAGCCAACTCAGCAGCCAGCGGTGCTGCTGCTGCTGCTGCAGGTCATGCCGCCGAGCTTGACTTGACTCACCAAGGACGCTTGTTCCATTTCCATCCCAAAAGAAAATTAGGATGTGGACATGGTCGCATCATTGACAACAACTGACTCGTATTTACACCCAAGGACGCCTTGTTTGTTCCATTTCCATCCCAAAGTATTAAATAAAATTAGGAGTAAAAATTAGGATGTGGATTGGATATTTTTACCACAAACATGGTCGCATCATTCACAAATTTGTTGCCGCATATATAACAATTAAATATAAATAAAAAAATAAATAATTACATATTTACTTTTTGAACCCAGTTTGGACAATATTTACCAAATGTGTCAGAAGTCAAAAAACTCACATGAAATAAACAAGGCCTTAGAGTGAAAAATTTGTTAATTTTTCACCCACATACATGTAAATTGAGAACAAGTGCATCCAAACAAAATCTAACTAGAATAGACTGGACATCTAAAAGTCTGCATAAACACATGGCACTATTTTTGCATGGGTAGAAACTGCATTCCAATTTCCACATCTGCCTTTACATTAGAAAAAAAAAGGAAGACGGAGAAAATTTCATTGAACAACATCAAGTATATTATATATACACAGTATATTGTACAAATGGTACAGCAGAGAGATAGAATCAGCAAAAGAGGATGTTGGACTGAAATGGGTCCTAATCCTTCCTAATCAGTTCGACTGTACTAGGAGATGCATGAGACCTGCACGTTGCTGTTAGCTGACGGCTAACTAGTTACACAGAATGTGTTATACATAATGGGTTATGTATGTACACTGGTTTAGGTGATATATCAGTCCGCTGTGTCATCGGAAGGACGAAATGCTCGGTGATGTGTCCGGGCTGGGTGATGCCAAAGACGATGAGTTGCTCCGGAGCTCGGACAGCCGGGCTTTTTCACGCAATAGTTTGCACTGCATACATTGCAATTGTTAAGGAATCAGTCACATGAAAACATAGAGTTAACATATGAAATTGGCTTCGGGCTTCAAAGGACGTATGGCTGCGTGTTTATATCAAGGGATACAATAAAGTGGGAAAAAAAGATTTGCTGTGTTCTTTTTAGGACCAAAATACCCCAAATATAAAGGTTCAGTCAGTTCAATTCAGAAATGAATTAGCACTTGTTAGTTCATAGCCCGCCAAATATGAAGAGTCAATCAGCTCAATTGAAAAATGAATTACCACGTCATTACCTTCAAATTTAGATCTTCAACTTTGCCTTCCAAAGAAGCAATATGGGACTGGAGCTGATTTAAGCATTCCAATGCTTTCAAAAGACTGACGTCAGATTCAGAGTTCATAACTCCAGCAACCTGTAAAATAGCAGGATTAATGTTTGGCCCTGTAATCTACCAATCAAGTGCACGATAGCATCACATCTTAAGTTCCTAGTAAGATATTCATGTATACCTTCAGAATACTGGAGCATAAACTTGATAGATTTTCTGCCAGTTGACTTCTATCTTGTTCGCTCTCCTGTTCAAAATCAGACTGTTTGTTAGTGCCATCAGTCTTCACACCTTTTTTTCATAACTATTTAACAAATAAAAAGAAAGCAGACACACATCTAATTTCTTTCTCAGAAGCTCTTCCTCTTCTATCTGTTCGAGTGGATCTTTTCCATCTGAAACCCTATAGCGGGCAAGCTCTTCCTTTGTACGGGTAAGGATGCCCCCAGTTGTTTCAGCTTTGAACTTAGCTCTTCATTCTGCCTTTTCAGCAGGATATTCTCTTCCTGTTCATTGGTATGAAGATGCATAAAATGATCACACAGGGAAACACCAGTGTTCACAAAAGCCAAATTAAGTACCAAAATAATCATTACCTTTGTTTTGACATGGTGATTTATTCGAAGCTGAAGATTCTGTTGTCTGGTAAGCTTCTTCACTTCATCTTCAAGATTAAGAATGATGGTTTTATAGTTCGAGTTCTCAGCCTACAAATAACCAACCAACCAACAGTAATTACAAAATATACCATGAGGAGAGAGGAATAAGATTTGGTCCTTTTCCAATAGAAAAGAGAATAGATGTACCTTTAACAACTCTATTTCAGCTACCATAAAGTGCTCCTGTTGTCGTAATTTCTCTATAGTAATGCGGGCAGTTCCAAGTTCTGATTGTTTCTGTTTTATTTCGTCAATCCAACTGTACCATAAAATCAATATGTCGTCACTATGACCTATTATTGAGATGCTAAGAGGTCACAGATGGTGAAGTGTCTACCTTTGTCTCTCTTCAACCAATTCATCAAGCTGCTTCTTCAACTTCATCAGCTCATTGGACTGCTGAAAATATATGTTAAAAAAATGCTAAGGAAGATTAGGTGACAAAAACTATTATGCTGAACTTACCTCTTTACTTTCCTGTGCTTGAGAAGTAATCGACTCTTTTTTCTCCAGCTTTTGCTGGTTGTCAGCTAGAGCCTGCAACATAATTGGTTTAGTTGCATAACTGAAAATATTTTACGATGAGAGGTACACAAATCCGTATACTTACCGCCCAAGTTGTCATGTTCATTTTAACCCCAAGCATATCACGAATCACATCGTGTGTCATGCTCTCTGTTGTTGCTAATTTTGCGTTCAACATGAATATCTTCAAACAAAATAACAAATATATGTTGGCAAAATAATAAAAAGTAGAAAAAAGAAGTGAAAAGCTAAGAGCTACCTCACCTCCCTTTGTCTACTAGCTGCTATGCCCTCGAGTTCCACAATACGTTGCTTTGCGGCACTAAGCTCTTCATCTTTCTCAGAATTCATTTGCTGTACAAATCCGATGCCGATACATTTAAATGGAGAACCTGAACCCCGAGGTTTTGAGTTAATCTTCTCTTGTCTGCCAGAGCAAGCATGCACTGCAGAAGTGTCTGTCTTGACCTGTTGTGCCATGACCTCCAGCTCCATCAACTAACCAGATAATTTTTCATTAGTTTTATTTTGATTTTTAATAAGTTGAGTTCTTCAAAATAAACAGACACACAAAGTTCCTACCTTGCGCTTGTATTCTCGTGCTGCCGCCTCAGCGTGAATGTTTAGCTCTGAGATATGTACCTTGCACTGAGCAATCTATAAAGAGAAAAAAGTTAGTCCTGAAATGTACAAAAGGACTACACTTTACCGTAGTAAAACAAACGAATGCATGAATGACTAATAAACCCTTGCAGGTAAACAATTAATGAATCTATGATTACCTCTGATTCCTTCTCAGAAATCTCCTTTTCAAGTATTCTAATAGTCTCCTGAGCACAGAGGAGCTCATTATGCATATCTGTTGAGTGCCTGCAAGAGAGTCAAGTTGAGTGGCAACTGTTTCGCATACAACTGTAAATATATGTAAGCTTGTAATAGAACTGATAACCATACGAACCTGGATGGGTCAGCTAAATCAACCATTCCATCTTCCATATATCTCCTTGATTTCCCAGAGGGTGGAACAACTAGCATTTGTTGCCTAACTTTCTGCAGCTCCACTTCTAGTTCTTCTCGCTGCATTCTTTGCCGCTCTGCTTCTTCCTTGACAATATCCACCTTAGGAGAAATTGCCAAAATTATTATTGAGAAAGAATACACTTTCAAAATGATGACAAAGAAAATTGAATGGTTAATCAACACTAAAAAAAGAAGAAACACAACTTACTTGTCTTTCTAAATGACATACAGTATTCTCAAGTTCTTCAATTGACTTCTCCAATACCTTTACTTCTTCATCCTTTCCTTGAGCATAGGCCTTATGTTCCTCAGCTATCTGCAATTTACAATACAATTATATTATATTCACAGAAACAAGAATTAAAAACCATTTCAATGAAGACACATCAAATTAATAAGGGACCCCAATTAATAATAATCAAATAAGTTATAAGCACCTGCCGAGATTCTGTAGCAATTGCTTCACTTTCTTCTGCAAGTGCCTCAGCCATCTCCAGCTTTTCTTTCAAGATAAGCAACTCAGTGTCACATGATGCCTTTTCATCTGAGAGTTTGGAGAAATCATTTTGCAAGCTCTGAAGACAGACATTCCTTTCATCAATTAAAGTTCTCAATTCGATCAACTTTTCTTCAAGTTTTCCAATGACTTCACTTTTATCAGCTAACTCCTCCATAGTGCAACTAATCTCTTCAATATGCTGGAGCTGTGATTTTAGTTCAGCATTCTCCATAGAAACTATGTTTAATTCATCAAACTTCTTTTCCAGCTCCTCCTCCAGAGCAGCAACATTTTGATTACACTTCAAGATTCTAGCTTCTAATTGTTGCCTATCAGAAACAACATCATCAAGTTCAAGCGACTTAGATGCAAAATCTTGTTCCAAAGATTTTATTACTTTTCTCAACTCTGCAATCTCAGCTGCTTGATCTTTTACTACAGATGCACTCTCTTGTAACAGGCTAAGATCAAATGATAAGCCCTTTGTTAATTCCTCTTTCCTGATTAATTCAGACTGGAGAAGAGAATTCTGGGTGGTTAACTCCTGAGCTGATACTTCAATCATGTCTAACTCATTGGATAACTTGCTCACCATATTAATTTGCTCAGTAATGTAATTGTGTACATGATCAGTAACCAGCTGCAAGCGGTCTTCAATGGTGACAAATAACTTGTCAGCTTCAATGTTAGCCATTAATTCAACCATGCACTGATCCTTCCACAAAATATTTCGAATTTCCTGCTTCAACTTTTCATTTTCAGAACTGAAATAGTTTTCTTTAGTACTACTGAGATTCATGGCATCAGTTTTCAGTTCCAGCTCCCTACATAGAGTTGCATGAGAGCATTCCAACTCCATCAAAGCTTTGTCTTTTGCATCAATTTTTGTTTGGAAGGATGTGATGCGAGATTCTAAGGAGGCAATTAAATTTTTAAGTGTTGTGTTTTCCTCATTCATAGCATGCAGAGTTTTCATGGATTCTTCATTCAGGTTCTCCAAATCAATCTTTGCCTCATTGTTCTCCTCATGTAAAGTGCAGATTGCAACATTCCTCAAATGCTGGTCCACTTTCCACAAAGTTGTTTCTGCCATCAATTCTTCAAGGACATCAGTAAACATAACTCTTTGTTCTTGCAGCTGTAGTTTGTGTTGCTTCAGTTCCAAAGCCAGAACAGTAGACTCAATATCCTTTGCGATAATACTGATCATCACTAAATCACTTCGATAATCTGCAAGTGAAATGCACAGCTCAAATGTGTTGCAGCCTTGAATATTATTTAAAGGTATGCAGTTATCTGTTTGAAGCAGATTCAACTCTACAAGCATTTTATCCTTCAGCATTTCACTGAGAACTGAAGCTTCAACCAATTGGTGGCGCAATTCTTCCTTTTCTTTGGATTCAGCTGCCAAGGCACTCCTATTTGTAGCATCAATCTCTTCAATCAAAATGGAAAGCTCACTGTACATGGAATTTGAGCGTGCCACCATTGCTTCTTCTTGTGCTTGCAAATGCAGAATCTTCTTCTCAAAAGAATCTAATCTTGAGTTCAACTCGGTCGCTTCTTGTTCCTTCTTTGCAATACGACTGAAACTATGGTTGATGTCAAGTAATAACTTCCCCTTGAGAACACTGCACATTTGGAGTTCATTCTTGGCTTTGTCGTTGTGCTCTCGCAGTTTAGATATCAAAGAATTAGATTCACAGAGCCCGTGCTGAAGGAAACCATTTTCTGCATTCAACCCAGTGATTCTCTCCAAAAGAATACCCATGTGACAGAGATGGAACACAGAAATAGCACAATCTTTGCCAATTATCTCCAGCCAATTCTCCTCTAACCATTTTCTGGTCAACTCTGCAAACTGCTGGACCCTTTCCTTCATCCAGTCAACATCAGAAGAAACAGACTCAAGCTTCTGTAATAACAAATTCTGCATAAGTCTAATGCCATCTTCCAGCTCAAGAGCTAGCTCATTTGCTTCAAGCATGCCTGACTGGAATTTCTTTTCCATAAGCTTGTAACTTTGTTCCTTCATATCCAGCAGCATCTTCAAACTACTAATTTCACTTAACATGCCTTCCCTTTCAGCAATAAATAAAGCTTCTTTCTTTTGATACTTTTCTGCTTCAAGTTTTGCCTTTTCATTCGCTTCAACCAATGCTTTCACCGTAGAGTCTGCATCACTTATAGTTGCTTGCGCTTCTTCAAACTTGGCTATAAGAGTTGCAGACTCAAAAGATTTCTGGGCCACAAGAAGTTTTGCCTCAGAAACCTCGACTTCAAGTGCCTGAAAACAATTATGATGTGTGGATATGATCACAGTGGAAATCCAGATTGACTAACTCAAGGAAAGATAAACCAAGTCTTTATCATCAAACACAGATTATAACTGCTATATATTTATATCCACAAGAAAACAACTTTCATTACCCATCATGTCTTTTAAGGCTAACACATTGTAGCGCATAAATATCCATAATCAACATCAGATAACAATTGGAAGTTTGCAATTCAGGTCACAATAGTATCGCATATGTATCTATATTTATATCCACAAGAAAACAACTTTCATTATGCATCATGTCTTTTAAGGCTAACACATTGTAGCACATAAATATCCTTAATCAACATCAGATAACAATTGGAAGTTTGCAATTCAGGTCACAATAGTATCTCATATGTATCCTTGAGTTATTTAACACTTCTTATTAATTAACAAAACATGGGTAAGTATGATGTTTGAAACCAATATAGCAAAACCATGTGACCCAAAGGAGCTATTTACAAGAAATTCCACAAAGCATAATAATCCATTCTAACTGCTAATTCTTGCACATCATCACATTCTACATGTCAAACATATAGCATACAGCACAAGAATTCTTTTACTGGAGGGAGGGGAGGGAGAGAGAGAGAGGAGAGAGAGAGAGAGAGAGAGAGAGAGAGAGAGAGACTTTTGCAATAAAGAAAAAAGGCTAAACATGCTAAATTACTGCCTAACTGAAAGGGAAGACAGTTTATTGTTCACCAAACCACAAAGCTTTTTAGATAACTGAAAACTTTTATGGATAATTTGTTATTGACAGCATACTTTTATGGCATTTCAAGCTTTACCTCTTTTTCTTCATTCCACGAAATAAATGATGCGTCCTTTTCTTGTATCTTTGTATTCAGCTCTTTTAATTTAGCTTCATAGGATATTTCTTTTTCATTTATTAGTGAATTCAATCTAAGAACCTCACTACTTAGATCTCTAATTCTATTTTGACTCTCCAGATGATATTCCTTTGCATTTTCTTTTTCTTGAAGAAGTTTAGCCATTTGAGATTGCATTATCTGCATTCCTAGAACTGCAAACTCCATTTCCTTGCTAAGTTGGCCAAGAACCTCAACATTTTGCTCCTCCACAGATTGGAATGCTTCATTGGCCCTGAGGTCGACCTACAACATGGATGAAAATATGGTCAAACCCTGAATGATTAAAGATCCCCAGTCTAAAATGACATAAATTGATCAATGTGAGGAACTTACTGACATATAACAGTGGATTGTATTGTTCACCTTGATACCAAATAACAAGAGCATTAGCTTACCCGATCCTCCAAGTTCAAGTCTGAATTTTGACAGGTCATCTCCTCAGGGTTCATAGAAAGGCTTGACTGCAATGTATTGAATCCAATTCGAAGCTCACGCACAATACTATTTGCCTTCAGAACTTCTGACATCAGTCTTAACAAAATATCAAACTCTTCATTTTTCAACTTCCCAATAGACTGTTCCTTGTCCTGAATCTGACTCAGTAAATGAGCAAAATGTACCTTTGACTGGTCTAATTGTGACTCCAGCCGATGAATCTCTTCTCCCATTGCTTTTTGTAAAGAAACATAGTACTGTTCCAGAACCTCCTTCTGCACAAATGTCTCAAGGGATTCATCCAATAAAAGGTTTATTCTGTGAATTTCTTCTAATTGCTGATCATTTACAAGTCCTTGTTCAGATATTTGTGATCTTAGAAGATATATTTCTTTTTCTTGTTCACATTTTTCCTGCTGATGCTCTTCATTTACAGCCCGCATTGCACCTCTTAAGGACCTTAACTTCAAGTCTAAGTCACATCTTATATTATCTGCCTCTTTCAACCTGTTCTGAAGCTCTTCAAGAAGCTCATCTCTTTCAGATATTCCACTACACATCTTCTGAACTTGTTTCTCGATCAATTTTCTTCGAGATAAAGATTTGGAAATAAAGGCAGCCTGATCAGAAGCTTCATCTAAAGCTGCATTTCCATCCACAAGACAGCTTCCAATGTCAACAGCTAATCTGTTCCATTCATTGGACAACAATTCAATTTCCTTTTCTTTTTCCTTGATCACAGAAGAAAGTACTTCGTTCTCTTTCAACACCTCAAGTAACTTATCATTCAACTGCTTTATTTCTATCTGAAGCTCATTTATGTTTTGTTTGGCTAACAAGTCATTTTTGTTGCTTGCATTTAGTTGTTGTTGGAGTGATACCAGATCTTGTTCTAAGCATTCAATCACATTAGCTGTTTCAGTCTCCACCTGTCTACAAACTTCATCCATTTCTTTCTCAGCAAAACAGTGTGATGCCTGATCTATTTGGTACCTTGTATTTAAGTTCCGTGCCTTCTCAAGTGAAGCTTGCATTCTTTTAATCTTTCTGTGAAAAGGTGAATCTTCTCTGGGCTCCTCTTTGGTCAAGTAATCCTGTCTATGGTTGAGGCCAAGTTCATTGTTCAAACTTGAGATTTCGAGACATCTCTTCTTCTTAAGTTCAGCTATTTCGTTTATCAACATAATCTCCTGTGATTCAAGAGCTTCAATAACAGATCTTGACTCATTCAATTCCCTTTCCATGGCCTCACAATGTTTACACGATTGGAGGATATGTATATTTGCTTCTTGCAGTTTATCATCTAAATCAGCTGATTTTTCCTCAACTTCTGCACAGGCTGTTCTCTCTTCCATAAGATCAGCTATTTCCCTGTGAAATGATTTACTTGATTTAATAACAGAAATTCCAACCAAGAACCTTTTTTTTTTTTTTTTTTTGCAAATATGCAATTACCTTGTTAGTGCTCTGTTTGATTCTAAGGAAGCTTGCAAGTCGCGTCTACATGTTTCTAGTTCTTCGCCGATCCTTTTCAACTGGACATAAAAACAGAGATCAAAAAAGAAATCTGTTATACATCACATGGAACAGTAGACTTTTAGTCAATACAATTAGAAAGAAACAATTGAGCGCTCCTCTAGAGGGAAAAGGGATACCTCCATATGCAAAATTTCTGCATCACTTGATGGAGCTAGACCAGTGCAGTGCTGTTGGCTGTCCTGAAATTGTCCAAAAAAAAAAAAAAAAACTTTGAGTAAACTTGTAAGGTGAATAAATGTGCGCTGAGAATTAAATAGGAACTTAACCTTGGTTTTGTCAGAAAAGATATTTTGCTGCTCAGTTTCTATCTTCTCTTCAAGTATTTGTGAAACCTGTCAGGACAAGGAAAGTTGTGTAAAATATACAGTCAGAGTGCACCTACTAGAATTACAAAAATAAGGTTTAATAAACACCTGATTTCGAAGCTCAGAAATTTCATTCAATAGAAGCTCCCTCTCCCCTTCGTCGGAGAAGTGCTGGGATCTGTAAATACACAAAAATATTTACTCCAGTGCAATATTTCTGTGTCTGTATGCAAAGTAGAATCATGTGCTTAAAGTGTAATGCAATTATATGTGCATACTGCATACTTCTTCAGTTGGCTTGATAGACGAATATTCTCTAGTGCAAAACGAGTTACTTCTGGATTTTTATCAATTCTTGCCCTAAGAAGTTCAACTTCTTGTGACAAGGTTTTGTTTTCTTCTAGTAGATATGATTCTGCTGGCAATTTATTGTTCACAAGAGCATCCATTCTATGAATCTTCTCTTCTCGAAACTTAAGCATCATCTTAGCCGATCTTGTTTCATCCTCTCTTTGTCGAACCTTTGGACACATCCAAAAAACATAAATGTGTCACATTACAATTTTTTATCAGTTGGTATTTAAAAAGGTATTCTTTTTGTCACCAGAAATTACCAATTCATTCAACTTCTCAATTTGAAGTTCAAGTTCCTTTATAGTATTTTCTGCAGTTGATTCTCTTCGTAATGCTCCAGTTAGTGCTTCTTCCAGTGACCTTACCTGCAATTGATTTATGCATATTATGCATATATAAGCGAACAAATTTATACTTTAATCGATTTGCAGTGATGCAAAGAAAAAAGAACAAGACCATGTAATTAGAGAGATGCGTTTGCATGTTTATGCTCAATAATATTAAAAACCTCATGGAGCTCAAAATAAATGTTCAACTCTGACAAGCAATCAGCATGTAAAACTAAGTCTTGAGATCCAATGGACAAATATCAAATGAGTATACCTTACCTGCTTATTTGAAAATCGTATATCTTTCAAAAAGTGTCCGTTATGGGCATCATTATCATTCTTATCATCCACACTCATGTTTTCACTACCATCATCAATATCACCTCCAAAAACATCAGCTGAGAACGATAAAGATCTAGTGACATGTTGACGCTTGAGTACAGCAAGCTCCTCCTGATAGAAGAACATGCTTTTAGCTTAGGATCATGACATACGGAACAAAAGTTAGATCTAGAATTCTCCATACATCACCTTTAGGAGACATATCTGATGTTGCAAAGCTAGCACATCTCCTGAAGCGTCTTCATTAACAACCGCCTTAAAATTTGAATGGGAAAGAACTGCTTGTGGTTAGTAACCTAAGATGTTTTAGAAGATAAATATTCTGAAATGGCATATACTAACATTGTTCTGAATGAGCCTTGCACGCTGAGCAAACTTCAGGGTACTGAGTGTTTCGTTAGCAGAACTGTATGAACACACAAAAAGGAGATATCACAATATTTAACAAGTTCACATACATTTGTAATTATACCAGACATAAGAATCATTACCATACTGAAGGGCTGACATTTGCAATGATCATAGTTTTCGAGTTCCCTCCAAGTGAATCCTGCATATCGTAAATGAAATAAAATAATTTCAGAGATCAAGAATTTAGATATATTTGAAACTTAACATGATATGTCAAGATTGTTACTTGGAGAAGAAATGTCAATCTTGAGTCCCTATATGGAATGTGTCTTTGTTTGCCATTCGCTAGATCAACTAAACTCATTATCACAAGACTGCAATGCAAAATTCATGATAACACTTGTGGCTGAGCAATCGAACAAAAACTTGTCATGCCATAGAATATTATTCATCTAAAAGTTTGAGTGGCAAGTACAAACCCAAGTGTTGATAACGATTTGTTAATATTAACAGCTTCCTTCAACCTCTCACCTTCTGCTCCAGATGTCCTCTGCCTGTTTCAAGTGGATTATCAAGAACCATGATTGAACTGAGTACAATATACTGCGACACAATTGACAGAGTAGTCTCCTACCTTTCAGACCCAGCAAGATCAACCAGATTTAGTCTTGCAAACCGTAAGTTAGATGCTGAATCCTTCTCCCACCTACTCTCAATGATACAGGTGAAAACGCTGTGGGAGCGGCTACTCTCACGGTTCATATTTGTAGCAGCCACTCTTCTGTTTGCAGAACCCTGATGAAGCATTGACCAAGTGCAATATTTTGAATATGATAAGTTTACCAGATATTCGCAAGAAAAGGATCAATAAGCAAACATAATTACCTGCATCAGGAGTTTTATTATGTCATTGACACAGCTAACTTCGAATTCAGTCAAATTTTCGACATACACACCCTTCCTTATATCTTCTCGGAGCTGCACATAAAAAAGTTAGTACATATTGTGGTGTCACAGGTCATGTCAACTTGAAGCGACAACACGAAAGCTTACTGGGAGATTTGTGGCAGAAGGATCAAGAAGATCTGTAATTTGTTCATTATATATCTCCAGGAAAGAACACTTGCAGCTGTATTTGAGCTTCTCATCTCTCCTGCTCTCTTCTTCCTATCAATTTCAGTTGCACATAACAAAGCAATGATTATAGCACAAACAATACTTTTCTATATGCAAAACTGCAGGTGTTTCCCACAGTGCCTTTTCATATGTATTATGAAAAACAAGGTATGGTGAAAAGTGGTGCATCCGTACATGAGATACATGCTCATCTAATCAGTAAGAGCTAATGAAATATGTATGTTTGAAACTACCAAACAGAAGAAAAAACAACTTTATAATATTACCGCTTTAATTCTGGCAAATAAGAACTCAAATATGCGTGGTGTCATCCCTCGGTCAGGACTAGGCCTCACTTCCAGATCGCTTATTTCACCAAGCATTGTATATGTTTTTCCGCTTCCAGTCTGCAAACAACTGAAAATTCAAAGGAGGGAAAGCATTCCTTTGGCAACGAGTAAATCACAAATAAATTTGGTAGAGACCTGTCCATAAGCAAACACACAGCTGTTGTATCCAGCCATACAGTTCTCAACCATTGGTAAACCAGCAACTCTGAAGAGCACCTCCTGGAAAAGCAAACTCAGCAGTTAACCACAAACCAAGAACTATTACCCAATCAAAGTCAAATTGGATGCTACTAAACCTGATCCACTGCTTCACAAGCAACATGGTCAAATGTAAAACGAGTTTCGGGCTGCCCAACCCAAGTGATAGTCTGCGAACTTTCTTGTTTCAAGCATCGATAATAACTGTGCAGGTTCTTCTCGTTATTATTCAGTGGCCGCACACGGATGACAACCTGGAAAATGAACCACAAGTTAAGAGTGCCTGCTGAAGTTGACTCTCCAGCATATGGACGTGTTTAAAACTCAAAGATCAAAGAGACATGAAAGGTAAATAAAACTAGCCAATTCATCTTTAGGATACCCACGCAATCAGTAACTAAGGAACATTCATACTACTCTACATAACCATGACCAAATCAGCGTAAGTGCTAGTGTTTGTCCATTGGATGCATCACCATTTTGTGTACTATTTAGTGGTATACCAAAAAGGTCAATCTCTATACACATGCATCAAGAATAAACTTCACAAAATTCATGAAATTCCCAAGATAGCAGCAGTAGATGTAATTCACCTGCACGTTGTTGTCCATCCAGAAGGAAGGGTCCTCTCGGAGCTCGAAATGAGGCACCTCCGCGGAATTCACCACTGTGGGCGGACCAAGTGACATCGACGCCCCCCTCCCCGCCATGTTGAACCCCAGGCCAAACCCTGCCGACCTGGGCCCGCCACCGCTCATGGGCGGTCTCGACCCGCTCATCCCAATGCTGTGCGCCGGCTTGGCGACGCTCTTGGTGGGCGTGCTGTGCGTGGACCCACCCTCGGAGGCCGCCGGCGCCGGCGCCTTGCCGCGATGCGCACGGGGCGTGGTCATCGCGCTGTGCGGGGTCGCCCCGACTCCTGCCCGCGGTGGGACCTCGTCGCCGCGGGGCGGGACCCACCCGAACCGGCTCCGCCCGGCGGCCTTCTCGGGGGTCCGGAACGGGTACTTGGAGGGCGTCGGCGCCGGCGACTCAGGCTTTCGCTTCAGGCCGGACGCCGGCGGCTGGATGGCGAGCAGTGGAGGGCGGCCGGGGTTCGCGGCGGCGACGGCGACGGCGGCCACATCCGCTGCGTCGCCCGCAGCGTTCTCGTCGTTGTTGGCGGCTTCCGAGGCGGAAGCCTTCGCCGGAGTTCGGCGGAGCGTCGCGGCGGCGTGATCCCTCACCATTCTGCTGCGGCAGCGCCAAACTTATAAGAGTTGGCACCAAGAGGGATGATAATAATTCGTAAATAAAAATGGAATCCACCCGCCCGAAACACAATGGAAGCAAGATGTTGCCAAATGCGGGGAATATGAGGCGGCGGAGGCACCTGAGCGGAGCGGGGCAAACGGAGGCGGAGGTGGAGGCGGTGAGCAGGAGGATGGCGAGGCGGCGAATGGTGCTCTCTCTGCTGGCTGCCGCCGCGGCCGCCTGCTGGAAGCTGGATGAGCAGCAGGAGGAGATCCGCGTCAGACAGCAGGAGATTTTCAAATTTTGGACGGAGAAATTCAGATCGCGCCGCACTCGATTCGAACCACTTGGGTGGAGTGGGGGAACAGGAAGAAGCGCGGGACGACGGCGCCGCAGAAGGCGCAGGTAGAGCAATGGGAGCTGCCCCTGGCAAGGAACAACCCTTCTGGAAGGTTCTAGAACCCTCCCTCCCCTACTCTCCCTCCCTCCCTCCCCCCGTCTGCTGCGTGAGGAAGAGACTGGAACTGGGAGAAACAGTGGCGAACGGCGAAGTGTACTAGTCTTTGCCCGTTGCTCGAGACGGGGCCCGGGTGGGGCCCGCTGGGAGGCCCGACGGGATTTGAATCGAGGCGGAGGCGTTCGAAACGGACGGCCCCGATCTTGTCCCTGGAGGCGGTGGAGGGCTCGGATGGGATCACGCCGTCGGCGGTGCCCCGCGAGGAGGGTTCGAATTTGGAGAGTCGTTTGGTCAGCTCGGAGACAAATGATAGATCTTT